>JAMLFT010001164.1:0-32714 GCA_026544285.1 Pachyrhizus erosus | reverse complement strand
CTCTTCCGATCTACATTTTTCTTTTATTTAATAAAATAAAATAAAAATAAAAACACAAAAAAAATAAAAATAATTTTTTCTTAAATAAGTTAAAATAAAAAAAAATCCACTAAAATGACAAAGAGGAAAAGAGAATATCTAATTTTTTCTTTATTTTTATTTTTGTAAAATAAAAAACGATCTTACAAGTTTATCTAATCTAACAGTAACCAATCATTAATAGTGGGGTATTTCAATGATTCAACCTTTACAAGCTCATAGTCATACACTCTATTGTGTGTATATGTATATAAGAAAATTATATGCATATTTTAGGTTATATAATTTGGGATAAGGTTTTCCGCATTTATATTTATTTGTTTTCACTGTATTCAAAGTTATTTATAACTTTTATTGCTTAAAATATTATTTTTTAACTTATTTCTTTTATCAAGTCTAATTCCTTTATCAGATACCTTTGCCTCCTCGTTTATTTGAATTTTTAATATTTTTATCAATATAAATAAAAGTTACAGTCATATTATTATTATGAAAATTGAAAAATTCTTTCAAGGGTGAAAGAAGAAATTATAGTTTCGAATTTCTTATACTAACAAAAAAAAAACTAACAACTAATATTTATCAATGAAAAAATATAAATTAAAAATAAATGAACTATTTTTCCTTTTTCATTATTTTTTTGTTTTTTAAATTAAATTTAATGTTTTTCTAAATAAAAAATTTTAATTTAATTTTTATAATATATTAATTAAATATAATGCTTTATTTATTAGACATATTATTTAAAATTTTCCATCAATCTAATAATATCATTACAATTATACATATTTTTTATTTTATGTAAACAAATAAAATATCCGTCTTTATTTATTATTTTCTATCTTTTTATAGTGTTACGTGAGATATATAAAATAATTTTATTTAAATTATTTTGATTTTAAATATAAGAAAAAAATAAGAATAAATTTAGAAACTAAAAAACTCATAAAAAAGAAAGTAAAAAAAAAAAAATAGTGTCAAATGTCAATGACTTCGCCCTTTTATCTGTGGCTATATGGAAGGAATGTATAACTTGAATGAGAAGTACTATTTTTTATTTTGTAAGGGTGCATAAATTTTTGGAGGAAAGAATGAATCGAGTTCAAGATATAAAAATCTCTAGAATCAAAGAATATTTACGAAAAAATTATATATTTTTCTTTAAAAATATAAGTGGAAATTCTGTAAAATTGTATTTTAAAAGATGTTTGATAAGAGATAAATTTTTTCATAGTCAAAAATTATAATATCTATGAATTACAATTTATAGAAAACATAATTTTTAGAAATAGTTAAAATAATTTTTTATTAGTCATAGTATGTTTACTAAAAATTAAAGATTCTCATTTTTTTACATTAGAACTTTTTAGATATATAATTTTTTTATAAATATATTTTTTATTTAAATTTTATTATAATATGATATTTTATTAATTTAATTATGAATTTTTAAATAAATTTATATATAAATATGAGGTAATATTGTATTTTTATATAATTAAAAAATATTTAATTAAGAATAATTTGTATTTAAAATAGGAGCTAATGCATTTTTATATAATTAAAATTTTCTTCTTAATTAAAGAAGTTAAATTCTCGATCCCTCTCATAAGAATGTTTTTACGCAAAAGTAAAGTAAAAATAATTCTTAAAAAACATAGTTTTTGAAAATATTTTCTTAATATATATTAATTATAAAAAATTAAGTTTTGCAATTTATAATTCTCAAAAAAAAAAAAAATTATCCGCAACCAAACCACCCTTAACATGATAAATTCCATACATTTTATTTAGATAGCGAAAAAGTTATCTCATAGTACTGTTGTTGTCCTTATCACTACGTACGTAATGTATCTTCGTATTTATTTATTCACTTTGTCTATTTATATAATCTAACAAGATGGTTTTCATAAAAAATAAAAAAATAAAAAAACCATGGCTGTTGAAAGAACAGAACACCTGCATTATCCAACCTCGTTCATTCTGTTGATTATTATCATAAAATAATGCTATGAGGCTTTCTTCAATTTTTATGTATTACAACAAATTCTTTTATAGTTCATAAAGAAAATATTAAATAAAAATTTAAGTATAATAAATATTAAATAAAACGCTATACAACAAAAATTATTATTAAATAGAACGCTATACAAGGGAAACAAAAATTTTCTGTATATTTAAAAATAAGTAACAACGAAAGAAAAAAATGCATAGCAGGGGTAATTTTGCTGGGATAGGGGGTTTGAATAGCAAAGGTGAGGGTGTTAACAGTAATCCCCTCAACATTTGTTCTTTACTAAGTGGGCACTGCCTTGTGGTCCAATGAGCTTATTTCTAACGATTTTTTATTTCTGTTGGGCTGTGGAGAATTCGGCTGAAATTGGTGGTAAGACCTGGGCATGATAACGGAACACAACCCAAACACGTTGTTCTTCGTCTTCGTTTTCGCTTTCTAATCTCATATTCATCCCCCTAATTGATCTTTGATAGGATAGAATTTTTTTTATTCTTTTTCATTTTCGTTCTGAGTTCATCTTCGCTCACTAAAATAATTATTATTTTTAATAATATATTTATATATTTTTATTAAATTTAAATTTTAAATTCATTTTATATCATTAAATTAAATAAATCATAAAAATATATTAGTTTATAATATAAATTTAGCTCATTATAATAAAATATTAAATAAATCAAAAATATATAATAACTAGTTTTTTAAGAATAGATATGAATATAGATACAAGATGAAAAGTTACATATTCATATTCATCTTCATTCTATTTTAAAATGTCAAATAATATTCGTATTTGTATTCTTACTCTCTATGAACCCTATCAAATGGTGATTTAACATAGATTTTACATCTTGGAATCAAGTCAATTTTAGAGAGTTTTGTGACAATGAAACCAACCAGGAAAAAACATTAAGGCTACAAAGATCAATGCACCAATTGTGGTACAATAAAATTGTAATTCATTAGTTATTCTATACGCTCTTTAAATTTTTTTTAAAAAAAAACAAAGGTTATTTGTATTCCTTAAAACCCTCCCATACATTATCATTTAATATTTCTTGGTCAAAGCAGGTATTTTTTTATCAAAATTGAAACAAGTTTACGTGAATACTTCTGAATACGAATAATTTTGTCATCCCTAACTAGACCATATTTATTAGATTATGACATGTCCTTCTTCCATTTTACTTTCTCATCCTTGGATGCTTTCAATTGTGTTCCATTCAATTAAGGGAATTGAAATTTATACCTCTTCAATATCATTAATATATTTTATTCTATATTTTTTAAAAATATACCTTTTGTAATGTTAAAATTTTAACACATTTCAAAAAGTATTTTTTGGAAGTGTAAAAATTTTAACATTTTGAAAAATATTTTTTAGAATGTTAAAATTTTTACATTCCAAAAATTATTTTTTAAAAGTATTGAAATTTTACATTTCTAAAAATATTTTTTGAAAGTATTAAAATTTTAATATTTCAAAAAGTACTTTTTAGAAGTCATTTTTTTTTAAAAAAAAGGAAAAGTTGTTTTTTAAGAGGATGACCTTTATACAACTTGAGACAGTCCATAATAGTGATATCATAATTACAAACAATCTAAACACTTGATTGTATTTTTTAATTGTAAAAAATTTACTTCTTAAACAAAAGAGTGATTTCATCGTTAAATGAAACGTGATTTTGATAATTACTTCACTTGAAATATTTCACATCATTGTGATTAGAGGAACATCGATGTATCCATGATATTCATATTCTTATAATTATTTCCATAATTTCATAGTTTCATTTTTTTTATAAGATTTATTTAAAAAAAATCAAGAAAATAAATATATCAACCCATAACAAACATAAAGCAACTTACAAACAATTGATGTCACATTTTTCTCTCTTAAAAATTTACTTATAGAAAGTGTTTTTGAAATAATAAAATTTTATATTTTAAAAAATACTTTTTGAAATGTAAAAAATTTAATATTTTAATATTCTAGAAAGTAATTTTCAAAATATTAAAAATTTTACACTTTCAAAATTTTTTTAATGTATTAAGATTTTAATATTTTAAAAAATTAATTAAAAATATTTTATAAAAATATATTAAATAAAAATATATTAATAATATTAATAAGTTTAAATAACAATTGACTGAATTAATATACAATCCAAGAAACAATAAAAGTGTAGGGACATTGGATTGTGTCGTGGTGTTGTAATGGGCATTGGAATCACAGGGCCCAACAATTCAACTGCATCAAAATCCTGCCCATGTTCTGCCCAGACACACTGAGAGTGTATATAAAGAATCGACAAAAAGAAAGAAAGAAAAAAGTAAAATAGTAAAATACAATAAAACTAGATAGAAAGATAATTGTACTTAATTTAAAATATTAACGTGAAGTTATTTATGTTTGAATGGAAACTTAATGTAAATTTCTTAACCTAACGCTTTTTTATCACTTTTAATCAAATCAAAGTTTAAACAAAAAATAAATTTATCTAATTATAATCAAACATTTTTATCTTTACAAAATTTGCATTTGACAAAAGATAAAATTAATTGCAATACTTTACACCATATAACCAAACACACATTATATTATAATCTAGTCACATAAATAGTAAGTACTATTGAAAAAGGTAAATAACGTCAAAATATTGAGTTTAAATAAGAGTACGATGTGTAAACATTTTATTTAAAATAAACTCATGTGTTCATAATTTTATGAATAATTTTTTCATCAATTTGTGTGATATTTTCCTTACTAAATAGTATTTTTAAAAATAAATTTAAATATTTTATGTGTGAATAAAATTATTTGAATTTGTACATGTGATAAAAAAGTTATATTTTAATCTTAAATAAAAAACATTGCTACATTGACCAAAATTAAAATAGACAAACCCAAGAAAAAAAAGTTAAATAAAAAACTAAAGGTTAATTGCACTTTTAATTTTTTTAGTTTATATTATATCTGATTTTGATTTATGAAAAATATTCAAGTCAATAAAGTCTCTTTATTTTGTTGTTTTATTCTACCTAAATCCTTTAAATTATCATTTTTTACTAAAAACTTTCCAATTGTTGGGATTTTTAGTGAGCTAAGGAGAAATTAAAGTAAATCCTAAAAAAGTAAAAACAACTCTTGAAATGTTACCTCCTTGCACTAAAAAGGAAGTTTGAGGATTCTTAAGGAGGTTGAATTATATAGCCAGATTCATATCCCAATTAACAACTACTTATGAACCCACTTTCAAAATGTTGTAAAAAAATCAACTAGTGGAATCAAACTATGATTGTTAATAAGCCTTTTGAGAAAATAAAGCAATATTTACAAGACCCCTAATTTTGGTGCCACTAGTCCTAGAAAGGTCCCTCATCATGTATTTGAGAATGTTGCATGGATCTATGGGTTGTGTGTTAGGACAACATGATGATTTTGGAATAAAAGTATATGTAACTTACTACTTGAGAAAAAAGTTCATTGATTATGAAACCAAATCCTCATTGTTATACCATAACTTGGTTGGTGTTTAAAATGGATTCGATTAAGTATATTTTTTAGAAGCCTGTTCTTATAGAGATAATTGCTCGTTGGCAAGTTCTCTTATAAGAGTATGACATTGTGCATGTGACTTAAAAGGCAATCAAAGGTAATGCTTTTGCAAATTATTTAGCATACTAACTTGTGGATGATTATTAGTTAATATAGTGTGAATTCCCTAATGAGGACATAATGCCATTGTTTAAGGAGGAAAGATCATCAAAAAAAGAAAAGTGGATCATGTTGTTTGATGGTGCATCTAATATATTAGGACATGTGATTGAAGCTATATTAATCTCATTGAAAAAAGTAGTACATTCCAATCACAATACGGTTATGTTTTGATTGTACAAATAATGTGGCAAAGTATGAAACATGCATTTCTTTAGGAATACAAGCAATTATAGAATTAAAAGTCAAAAAGCTTGAGGTTTATGATGACTCAGCCTTGGTCATTCACTAATTAAAAGATGAATGGAAAACTCGAGATGCCAAGTTAATTCCTTACTAAACTTACATTGAGGAATTGGTAACGCAATTTAAGGAAATCACTTTCGATCATATTCCTCAAGAAAATAGTTAGTTGGTTGATGCATTAGAGACATTGTCATCCATGTTTACATTGAGTGAGGATGAAGATATGCCCCATATAAAGATACAACAACATGAACAACTTGTAGATTGTCAGTTGTTAGAAGAAGAATTATATGAAAAATCATGATATTATGATATAAAAAAGTATGTCAAAATTTGAGAATATCCATTTGGTGCTTCAAAGAATGATAAAGAACATAGAGAAGATTGGTGATGAACTTGTTTTTAAATGAGGATGTGTTGTATAAGAAAAAATCATGATATGGTGTTGCTCAAATGTATACATGTTATAAAGCACAAAGGATTATTAAAGAAATTCATTAAGACTCATTTGACACTCGTACAAATGGCCATACCATAGCAAAAAGGATCTTAAAGGTAGGTTCTTATTGGTTGACTATGGAGATTGATTGTTGCAATTATGTAAGAAAATATCACAAAAAGTCAAATATATATTAACAACAACAATGTTCCACCTACTTCTCTAAATGTCATGACATCACCTTGGCCATTTTTGATGTGGGAGATAGATGTCATTGGTTCCATTGAACCAAAACGTCAAATGGACACTGCTTCATTCTGGTTACAATTGATTCTTTCAGTAAATGGGTTGAAGTTGCTTCATATGCTAGCGTAACTCAGAATGTGATAGTGAAATTCATCAAAAGAGAGTTGATTTTTTAGTATGGCATGCCAAACAAGCTAATCATTGTTAACACCACCAATTTGAACAAGATGATGATAGAATTATGCACTAAGTTCAAAGTTAAGGATTATAACTCTTCTCCACATTGTCCAAAGATGAACGAGACAGTTGAAATGACAAACAAGAATATTAAAAAGATGGCAGTGACATATAAAGATTGGCACAAAATGCTTCCATTTGCATTACATGGATATCATACTTTAGTTCACACTTCAACTTGTGCAACTTCATTCTCCTTAGTATACAGAATGGAAGCAATCCTTCCCATTGAGATTGAAATTCCTTCCTCAAGATTGCTAATGGAAATCAAGTTAGAGGAAACAAGACAGGTTCAAACTCATTTTGAGCAATTAAATCTCATTGAAGAGAAAATGATGAAAGTAATTTTCCATGGTCAATTATACCAAAAGAGATTGAAAAAAAAAAACATTTGAAAATAAGGTACACCCTAGAGAATTTCAAGAAGGAGATTTGGTGCTCAAGAAGATTCTTCCAAATCAAAAAGACAAGTTTGATAAGTGGACACCAAAATACAAGGGACCTTATCTAGTTAAGAAAGCTTTTTTGGGAGGATTATTGATTTTTATCAACATGGATGACAAATAATATTTATGATATTAATTGACTAGCAATTTTATCTTTTAATGTTATTTAAATTATAAATTTTTTTTAGAATAATTATTTGTTATCAAAACTTATATGCATAAAGTTATTTTTTAAAAATGTAAAAAAATAAATTTTTATTTTAAATAAAAATAATAATTTCAATTAATACAATGATTTATGACATTAATTAAATAATAATTCTAGCTTTTAATGTTATTCAAATCATACAAATTTTTAGAGTGATAATTTGTTATCTAAATTTTTGTGCATATAATTTTTTTAAAATATTTAAAAAATAAATTTATATTTAAAATAAAATAATTATTTTAATTTATGTAATAATTTGTAACATTAATTGAGTAACAATTCTTCCATTTAATGTTATTTAAATGATAAAAGTTTATAAAATTGTCATTTGATAGCTTAAATTTTGTATAAGTATTTTTTTTAAATAGATAAATAAAATATCTAAAAATAATAATAATAAAATGTGTTTTTTAAATGATAATAATTAATAAAAAATATTTATTTTTAAGATAAAATAAATATTTATAAATTATATCATTTTATATAATTATTTATTGATATCATTTTAACCATCGTTGTAAGGTGTTAATATTTTTTACATACATAATTGATTTTCGAACCTATCTTTAATTTTGAAGGTTATTTAAAAAAAATTAATATTTTTTAAAAATAAAATATTAATAATGACTACATTTAATTAAATTTTTTTTCATTTCTTGTTTGTTACATTGTATTCCATAATTATTTTTCAGTTCTTTTTACTAAAAAAAAAATCCAGCACAAAATGAGGTGGAGATTTAGAATAATTTCATTTTTTAAACAAACTAATAGAAATATGCAGGCACCTTCCTGAATATCTGTGAACATTCAACAAGAGTATTTACTGATCTCATTTCATTTGACGTATTAAAAAACATGACAAGTCAAATGCAAGGTACAACCTACTTAAATGAAACTGTGTAGGCACCATACCACAATTATAAAGCCCGCTTCTGTGCGTCCACGTCATCATCCTCAACCTCTCCGAGCGAGAACCAGAAAGAAGAAAACGTGTTTCTCTCTCTTTCTCTTTCTCTTTCTTGAATTTGGCGCCTTTCGGTTCTATTCTTCCGAATCAGAGTCTGGATTTCTTTTTGAAGATGCGACGCTCTTCTGCATCCAAGAAGACGGGTCAATCCAATTCCACTCCCAACGCTGCCGATCTCTTCCGCTCCGGTATTTATCTCCATGCCATTCTCATATTCCAACTTTACCCTTTTCTTTCATAATTCACCTTCTTTGCGCCTCGCCTATGCATCTTCCATAACTTCTTCCACCCTCCTCCCTTTTTATCTTCTAGTAATTATTGGAATCACCATTATTTAAAGCTTAGATTAAGGGCGCTGGTCTTTTCTTTTATTATAATTTATATTCATATCTTGTGGTCTTGTTAAAGTTTATTTCCCCCCAATTTTGTGACCAGCCCTGCTTGTTCATGACAGCAAACTTATCTTGGTCTTTTTTTTTTTATATAAGTGTGTTTCTTGGGAATTTTTCTATTATAATTCGGTGGGGTTCAGTGATTGTTTTTGTTGGTAAGGACTAGTGGGATAGGAGAGACAGAGAAATTCTTACTCAAGAGTTTAGATCTTAAGAAGGAAAATATATTTCCCCTGTAATTATCAAGTCAATTTAGTAGTTTGCGAAGCAAAGACTGATAGATGATCAAATTCTTTAAGTATGGACGATGCAGGCTCAATGAAACCTCTTTATTTAAAGAATGAGGCACCAGGATCAAATTCTGCACTTTTGTAGAGGGCAATTAATTGTTCAATATTCTAATCATACAAGCATGATTTTTCAGCTTCAAGTAAGGCAAGCTCGAAGGAATCAGAACGAATTGATACTCTATTCTATTCATATGCCAATGGGTCTACTGGGTTGATTGAGTAAGTGTGCTTCATCCAAAAATGTTTTTTTCTTCCATTCAATATGTATGTATCAAATTGCATTATCCTGTTCTCATTTTCTTAAGTCAAGTTTCAAACCAAGCACATGGATCTTTTGGGAGTAAATAGCATTCAATCAATGATCACATACTGTTGTTAATGAACCGTTATAGACGTAAATCTCACTTACTATAGCTTGGTGAATTTTACAAGTAGAAACGAGCAGGATTTTCAGGGGTATATGTACGGACAAAATGACAATCACACCCTAGTCCTGTTATAGCGAAGTACTCATACTATTAGGTTCCATGTATAAATATAATAGTAAGGTAATGGGGCAAGACTTGATAGTATAAAGAATTTGATAAAATCTCGTATTATGAGGCATTTGGTGTGGGTAGTATAAGTAACTTAATTGTATAAATGGCTATCTGCTATGACTATACAACCCTTCAGCTGCTGCCTTGCATTATTTCTTTGGTATATCACCCAGTTCCTAACAGAAACCTCCAAGCCTGAACCAGACTTGCCCTTCACTTGCAGCAATCTGTTACCTCTCCTGCCACGATCAAACTATTGTGTAGGTTATGGTGATGGACTGCCACATTAGGTTCCAGCCACTAACAGTCGCCTTCACATGCTTCTCTGTTAAGTACATCACATTTCCCAATGTTGGCAATGGACACTCACCTAGATGCCTTGAATCCCTTAACGGTGGTTGCATGGACTAGCTTGTGATGCAAGTGTGGCAGTGGAAGTCAGATGCTCCACCATTGGTGGTGCTCTGGTTTTGTCCCCATGCTCTGGCAATGGCATCTCCCCTTCTTTTTCCTGTTTATGTTGTGGGTGATGGCTTCTTTTAATTGGATGGGGACATTTAGGAATGGCTTGAAATTTATGAACATTAGTCTTCTTTAGTTGTTTTTTGTGGGTTTATGAACATTGGGTTTCAGATTTCAGGTTTTTTGCAGGCTTGAAATTTAGCATTCTGGCATATTTATGAGTGATTACAAGTCTGGCAGTGGTCTTAGCAGAGGGAAAAACCTAGAGTCATGTGGTGAACGGTGAGGTAGAGGATAGGGCTATCAGGCTATAATAGGATTAAAAACTTTGATCTTATTTGACTATACTTTCAGGTAGATGCACTAAATACTTGATAATATCAGCTTATACTATCAGGTCCTCCTTCTACAGCACACTGAACGCTGCCTTGGGTGAAAGATAAGATGACATTGAACTTTGTGTTTAAGACATCAATCATGTATATAAACGGAAAACAAAAGAAACAAAAAGATCAAATGAAGAAGAATTAACGTGCCTAAAGTGCCAGAAAGTGATTCTTGGTTTATAAGTGGCTATTTTTTATATGTACTTTCTAGGTGAATGTGTTTACATCTTGAAAGTAGGGTTGCTATATTTTAATAACTTTGGTTACAGCCCAGAAGGAATTGAAACACTTTGTGCTGATATGGAGGTGGATCATACAGATGTGAGGGTTTTGATGCTTGCATGGTAAGTTATTGTGCTACAATTAATTGTCATTCCATATTATTAATTTCTTATATCATTATCTTAAGTTTGTGTTTGGAGTTGATGAGGACTAAATTTGACAGGAAAATGAAAGCGGAGGAGCAAGGATATTTTACCTTGGTATGTATATCATCATGTTCATTGTTCATAAAACTTCTTTTGGAATTATTTCAATTTTTGAAATACAAACTCGCACACAGATATTCAAAGCCACAGATATAGTTAAATAATTAAGTTTCTTTAATGTTTAGTGCACAATCATGTAGTTTTGGTATCATCTTTCTTACCCCATCCTTATACTGAAATCACTTACATATTCCAAATTTTATAGGATGAGTGGAGGAGAGGCTTAAAAGCATTAAGGGCTGATACAGTAAGTAAATTGAAGAAGGCACTCCCAGACCTAGAAAAAGAGGTACAATTATTGCAGTTATACTTCTTTTGATAATTCATTGACAAATTAATTTTTTGGAAATTGTTACTTATTTATGGTGGAAATATGTTATCAGTTGCTAACATTTTTTATTTGACATCTACTGTAAAGGTCAGGAGGCCATCAAACTTTGCAGATTTCTATTCTTATGCTTTCCAATATTGTTTAACAGGTAAACGTTAATGTTATTTTGTGTACATTAATTTAAACCTTTTTTTTCTTTTATTTTGTTCATTTATGTTGAAGTTCTTTAGAGTTTTTTTTTTCCAAAATTTAAATAATTATTCTAGAAACTTTTGGATAGAATAAGATTAGATTCATCTGATCACAGCTAATTCATTTCTCCCTTATCTACTAGTTTGAACTGTAATCAGATTGGTTAGAAAATCTCTAACCAACTCTGCGTATTTATATCATCCTTTGTATTAATCAATAAAAAATAAGAATAATAATTTCTTCTCCTAAACTACAATTCATTATATGTCGTGTATCTAATATGTCCAATTTTGCCAGAGGAGAAACAGAAAAGCATTGATATAGAGAGCATTTGTGAATTGCTTAGTCTTGTTTTGGGGTCAACATTTACGGCCCAAGTCAACTTGTTTGTGGAATATTTGAAGGTGAGTAATCGGTTTTACAATATTGTTTTAGTTCTTACTAGTGATTCTTACATTTTTTTACTTTTTATTATTTATGGCAGAATCAAAATGATTACAAGGTCATAAACATGGATCAGTGGATGGGATTTTTCCGCTTTTGCAACGAGGTAGCCTCTTTTTCTGCTACTTCTAGATTGCTTTTATCTTAATTATCAAGAGGATATACTTTTTAGCCTTTTTTCACTCAAAGTATTCAGCATTGTTTGATTTTCACCGAAGCACATATCGGTTGTAACAGTTATATTCTTTGAATCTTTTTCTTTTTTTTTTCGAAAAATTCTAACTTACATGCAAATTCCAATCTATTCGCAGATAAGTTTTCCGACCCTTAATGAATATGATCCTGAACTTGCCTGGCCCTTGATCCTGGATAATTTCGTTGAATGGCTGCGAGAAAAGCAAAAATAATCTGATAAGCTGCCCCATCCTCTGTAACTGCAATAATTGGTACGTGTGTTCATGAAATGTTTTAAAAATTGTGCATTGCTCTTGTGTCTGTGATTATCAAATTTGTGTTCTAACTTGTGCAAATTGGTCTGTTGGCATGGCAGCACTCCTTTTAAGAGAAACTGTCGGACTCTGCAATTAGATCAGATAGATGCTTTGTGGCTCCGCTTATTGTACTTAACAAGTTATTGTTCTTTTCTTGGCCCAGCTTCTTATTGGCCATTTTAAACACAAACCATTATTATTTATTTCTGTTTAAAATTTCCATTTTATGCTATTATAGGTGCAGTTGAGGCTAGATACAAGCTTTACATTGTGATCACTGCCAATGCCAACAACATTTATCATACATAAAAGCTTTTATAGAACTGAATTGAGTGAGACCAGTCTCGTATTGTCGTAATTATCTACATGATGATTGATGAGTCAAGGTTATCAAATCATGCTAATTTTCAAACTGTCAATCCCCAAGTTAAATTTTCAACTGTAAATCATAATAATTTGTACGTATTGAATAAAAAAATTTCAGAGACAATGAAAAATTATTTTAAATAAATCATATGTAGATATATAGTGTTTTATATACTAATTTTAAATTAGAAATACATAAAGCAATTTAACCATAAGTTTCATAAACAAAATTACAAAATAATGAGTTATATTTGAGTTTATGAAACCTCTTTTAAAATAATGGAATGAAGCAATTTAACAACCGAATAGGTTAGTGAAATGATTTAATAGGATAAGTTATCTTTTAATTCGTTTTTATATATATGACTTTTTTTATTTTTTTCATGAAAATTTCTGAAAACGAGTAAGAAAAAAAAATAACAATGAATCGTGTAATTCATATTAATGATACAAAATTGAACTGTTTAATTAGTACACTGTAAGATTTAAATTCATTTAAAATTCATGTTATGATATAAATTGTCATCAAATTGTATGATTAAAACAGTAAATAGTAAGATTCTAATAATTATGGCATGCGTAACCTTTTGTCATCCTTATCCCCAACTTTTACATTTTTGGTGAGATTTGGTTTCTTCAAAATAATAATTAGTGTTGAACGCCAATTAGAAATATTGACGCGTTATGCAAGTTTAAAAGGTTCACATTTCAACTTAATTAAAATATCCAGTAAAAAAAAAAGTTAATTAAAATCTGGTTTTTAACCTATTGGTGGGGGATTTTTCAACGCGTGAGATGGAATTATCATAATCTTACACATATATAAGTTCATACACCTCTTGTTCGGAGAGAGATATAGGGGGTAATAATTAAGTTCTATAAATTTGTGCTTTCATCTCTTTAACAAGACTTTCGACTCTCATATTTGATTTTAACATCAGAAAATCCTGAACTTATTGGAAGTAGAATGTTTCGTTTCTTTCACTTTCTGTTTTGCTGATGTTACGAAATCTTCTATTACAAAGCGTTTATAAAATCTACGTTACAATATTATTAAGTTTTTAGCAAACCGGTTGAATCTTGTATATTAAAGTATGTAATAATAGAAAATATCAAAACTAACATACAATTGTGATAAAATTATTGATGTTATTAGAGTTAATTATCATGTCAGAGGTTTGAAGATTACCACCAAAACTTTTCATGGAGTATTTTAGAGAACCAACTTAAATAATTAACACGGTATCATTTTGAGAATTCAACCCTTTTTTTTTTATAATTACCATAATGAGTACAGTAGGAAAAAAAAAATGGACGAAACGCACGAATTGACAGGCATAGATTGTTATCCTTTTTTTTTAAAAAAAAATTATGATTAAAAGTTAAAAAATAAATTGGTTTTTTTACGAAAAACAATCGTTCATGTTGTTAGCATGAAATTAGTTTAGTACTAATCAATATTTCTCTTACCATAATTAAGCTATTTGACTTTTAGGTTAGACTTCAAAATATTTTTACAAGTTTTGATTTTTTTTTTTATTCAGAAAATTAGCTTATTTTTATTTATGTCTTTGGTAGCATTGTAATTGATAAGTGTTTTATTAGGCTATAATTATGATGAAATCTTTGTAATGTGTTGCATATATGTTTTTATACGATTTCTTGTATTAGTTTTGATGCATTTGTAACCTTTCATTGTTAACCATTCATCCTTTTTTATTAATTTCAATTTTTAGGGGCAGAAGAGAAGGTAGATATATGGAAAATTGAAAAGGGTCGCATAGATTTTTCTATTCTTATTTTGTTGAATTACATTGATGATGCATACTTATCATTTGTTACTTTGTTTCAATCTAAATCCAATTCATTATCCTAATAACTAGTTAAAATGTTCAAATAATAATAAATTTGTTAGTTGCAACTGAATCTAATCCTCGAATATATTCTAGCTCAGATTTTACGACTTAACAAATTGGTTTACTTGCTAAGACGCATTATCGGCCATAGAAAAGTGAATGGTAGACAACACACTTGTTTTAGAGCATAATTTTTATAACTTCTAGCAAAAAGCTAGTAAAAATGATTATTTCTTAAAAAAAAAAAAAAAAAAGTTGAAAAAAAATGCACTAACAACTTGTTAAGTTTTGAGAACTCTCCAAATATCATTTTGCAACAGGTAAAGTTTTCTCCTTTTCCACCAAGTTACTTCTCTAGTCTCTACAGAGATAAGGTAGGTAGGTTGGTTTTGCAAAAGAAAGTTATATAGGTCAAGTTATTTAAAGGAAGCTTCGTGGATTTACTTCCTGAATCACCTTGTTCTCTTCTCAGCACTGAAAAACTAAAATATGTAGTTGTACTTGTTTCATTGTGTCCATTATTGGTTTGGTGGTCAAAAGTTGTTGTTCTAACATCCAGCTTTGTTGACTCTAACAGTCCCTTTGGAGGAAAAAAGTGGAAAGTCCAAATAGCAAAAGTCATGACCCTAAAAAAAAGAAAATTGAACAATAGGGACAGAGATTGACAGAAAATGACAGCACCAAAGTTCTTCTGTATTCCATGTCCCTCGATCTCACTGCTAATTGGCAACTACATTATATGTGGTGTGGTTTATGCATCTCATGCTCAGCATTTGTGCAACAGATGATGAATCATGGTGGTTCTAATTTGTCATTAGTTCGTCATCATTTACGACTTCGACACAATAATAATAAAACACAATGTCCGCTTCTACAGAGACTCAATGCCTTCCATCCATTGCATATATATTTACTTCTTTAGCCATCTTCGTTTTAAATACGACTTGAGAATTAAAAAAAAAATTACATTATTTCAATACTGCACATACCCCAACCAGAACCCTAAGAAAGCATGTAAATCAAAGTTTAAGGAAAGGAGTAATAATATTAGTCACCCAACTCTTGTGAACACACATAAAACTAAAAATTTTGCTTTTGTTTCTTAGTAAACAATTTATTCGAGAGCATAGAACTTTTAAGAAATTGCAGCCTACTCTTCTACTTTTACCCTACATGTTATTTAATTCTAGGACTGCCTTTTATACAAGGAGTTGGAGATTAATTCTCAAAAAGTGAACCGTGTCTGTTTCAATAAAATAAAATAAAAACTAAAGATATTATCATGAATCAAATTCTTTTCATCATGTTTAATGGAGCCAACTATATTCGACTGCATTGCTAAAATGAATAAAGAGATTAAATTGTTATGAATTTCATCTTAAAAAATTAATTTGATAATATTTATTTGTGATTGATTGAATTGATAATTAGTGTATTTTTCTTTTTTAAAACTAAAGCAAGCTAAGACTTTCCTTTTTTTAACTAAACATCCTTTTTTCCTCCCAAAGCAATAATGCAATTTGAGACTGTTTGTTATGCTAAAGCTTGACAATGTAAAACTTATTGATATATAAAGGTATGATTATATTTTAATATTGTATTATCTTTATATGGAGTGACATTATACAAAATTTTATTTGTATAAGATAATGTTATCTTATATTTGATTATGTCTATATTTTTTTTATTTGTAAAAATTATGATAAATACGAAAAAATTTGCAACAGTTTATATATTTGTTTAATCAACTGTGTTAAACTCTTTAATTATTATTCTTGTATAATATGGGATATAATAACTTCATAAAAAATTTGATATAATAAAAAACAACATTTTAAAAACATTTTTTAAAACATATTATGTGTATCTAAATTTATTGTGTTATGTTAACATTTAGATAAATAAAATTTCTTAAAACCTAGAAGAAAATACATGACCGCTAATACATTTAATAATATATATAAAAAAAATTAGATATATACGCGAGAACTAACCAAAAATTAACCAGTCGTAGATGTAGGGATCTTCTTAAAGCCTTATATCCTAAAATTATATTTTTACAGGTCTATGTAATAGTTCTTCTTTTATAGTCACGTACACTAATTGTTTTTACTATCTTTGCTAACTATCTAATTAATATTAAGATTTTAAAATTATCTTTTGTATTTTATTTTGTTTACTTATATAATAAATTAGTTTTTAAAATATTATTAATAACTTTAATACATATTAAATTAATAGCAAATTCTATAATTCTATAATATAAAAATATCAAGTTTGATCTTAACAAAACTATAATATATTTAATTTTCAAAACAAATAATTTTTTTTAAATAGTCCTAGACTAATTCTTTTTAAAATGTAAAGATCGATTTTGCTTTTGATAATAAAATCTTCTCCATACATATAATTAAAAATTAAGTTTCTAACAATATGTTTAAATAATCTAACAATTTATCAATTATATTAAATCTGGTTGATTCAGAACAAATTTATTAAATACATTAATATATTAATTTGTATAAATTCAGGTTAATACTGACATATTAATAATTTAAGTCAATATCCACCTCCCAATGCTGATTTAGCTATTTATTCATTATTTTAACTTGGAAAAAGAGGATTTATAAATATATTTGCATATAATATTTATACCAAATATCTTATAATATCATAATATATTATTTCATGTTTATTAAAATTGATCATATATATAAATTCTAATAGTCTTAATTCAATCCATATTAATGCAATAATCCTATATGTTTGATGTTACATGCCCAGCTTCGAATTACTGATATATAATATAAAACAAGAGTATAGGTTCAAATTCCTGTAACGTATCCAGCCTCCAAATCATATTTCATTCCCCTCGTCGTCTTCGTGGGGTAACAATTTTTTTCTATAAGGTGGGTCCTCTCTTTTTTAAAAACAACAACAAAAAAAAAAAAACAGTTGTGAATCCGGGATTCCTGGCAGGTTTTTTTTTATATCTTTATAATAAGGTCATTGGATCTAAAGAATGAAGAAAAACAATTTTAAATTGAAAATCCAATCTGTTGCCTTTCTTCGTTAGAGCAACTTCTGTAATTGGCCAAATCAAAAAGAGAAAAAATAAAAATAAAATTAAGAGTTTGGGCATCAAGACGAAGAAGACCCAATAATAATCAAAGGTGAAGATGGAGGGAGGGCACGTCGGGTTCTACTCCTTCCCCTGCGCACTCCCGCAGGGGAAGATGATGTTGATGATGTTGAATTTGAAGCACTAAGCTTGCTTGGCTCACTCGCTAATGCTTGTTTCTCTCCTTCACATTGCTTCTCTTCAATCCTATGATGCCTTACTTTCGTAGAGTTCAATGTCACAGGAAGAACACAATTGCACAAAAATCCTGCAACACAAAAAACAAAAAAAAAACAAAAAAAACCCTTACCAATATAAAATCAATCATGTAAACTTAATCAATCTAAAATTTCAATTGTAACTTTGGAATAATTTTTTTACACTAGAATCAAAAGAAATTCTTCCTCATTTTAATCCCAAACTTCGTTTACCTAAATCATGTCACATAGAATCAACAAATTCGCAGTTGCTAAAATAAAAAAAGCAGAAAAACGAGGCGTATGCCAAAAAAAACTTTGAAAAATATCACGTGATGACTAATGTTGTTGTCTCCTCAATTTTCCGTAACAATCTACACATGACTCTGGAGGTGCACCTTACGACCTTACAGACGAATCAAATATAATTCCAAAGCAATTTCTTTTTATCCCATCCAAAATTATCCTTTCTTCTTTTTATTTGTTCCATCCTCTACAAAACAAAGTCAACAATAACTGTATTTAAATTTTACCATGGTCGGTAAGACCTATCTAACTAATTTCCACATCACTGAATATTAATAACTAAATTTTATTGCGGAGACAACAATTTCACCAAAAATCAACACCACAACTACACCTTTTCAATTTTCAAATTTAAAATTTCAACAAGAAGACAAAAACACCTGAGATGAAAACGACCAAGAATAGATTAATAGACACTAATTTAAAGTTGTTTTTTAAAAAATAAAAATAAAAATTGTTGTCTTAGAGAATGGTGAGTTACCACTTACCAATTCGAGCAAGACGATTGACCCAACTTGGAATAGGATTTCCGGTGAGCCTAAGACAAGCATCGTTGCAGAAATGGTTGCAATTCTTCGTGATGAGATTGTAAGCATTCCCTCTATACTCAGCAGCAAGTTCTTCCATCACCGCCCTAACCTCACCGGGTCCCATATCAGTTTTTCCAATCAGAATCGTTTTCCTGAACGTGAAACCTTCGCACCTCTTCGGTTCCCCTTCGAATATTCCCGTCGAAGAGTACTCGTGAGCCCCGAACGCGAACTCAACGCCGTGAACTGCACCCACAACAAAAAAAAAATGAAAAATTCAATTTTTATTAAATAAAGGAGAGAGAGAGAGACCCACAGATTGTTTCTTGTCTAGATCGTAGATCTGAGGTGGGTTCTTGCGCAGATTCAAAAGGTGTAGAGAAAAGAAAATTGCTTTTATTCCGACGAACCTTGCACGCCGGAATGGTACACTCCGAGGCCAAACCAGTAAGCGTAACCGTTGATGGGTGTCAGATCGTACACGTTGAGATACACTGGCACCGATCCCGAACCGACGCCGTTTTTGGAGCTCTTCCTGCACAGCATTCTGCGGCGTCGTTTTGATTCGCAAAACGACAACTACTTCATCGCCGTTTCATGTGGAAAAGAAGCAGAGCTCAATGCGAAATGAAGGTGAAGTGCGTTTTTCCACCGAGTGTTAGCAAAGAAAGTTGTTTGCTTTTCCTAATTGGGTATTCGAATTTTCAAAAAATGGAAAATGGGCATGAGAAGATGAGGAGGAAGAAGAAGAAGGAGGGAATGAGAAGGTTCTTCTTGTTTTTGTTAATGGATTCCACCGGCGGCGGGTGCTGCCGGTGAGTGTGCGTTTATTGAGAGCATATATAGTGTGTTACATACGCATGTAAATGTATTTATAAATTGGAGTTTTAGAATTGAATGGGCTTTGATTTGTGGCAAAATTACGATATTGCCTCAAACATGAGCTGGTGGTCTCGGATTAAGGATTTGATTTTTTGAAAAGAATTTCTTAGGACAAAGAAAGTAACGTATGCTCATAATTATGGCGTATGGGTGGGGGGTTCCATGTTATGTTATGTGTATATATTATGAACTGCGTTTAGTGGAGTTTTGATCTTAAAGTAAAGAAAAGGAGAGGGTCATGATGACTTTTGGGGAAAAGGGGGGTGGGGTATGGACATATGATAATGGATTCAATTAACAACTTTTTTTTTTTATTAAAGAATTTAATTAGGTAGTATATGGCAGTGTCCATGTTATGAATCACACTAACTCATACTCTTCTTTTTGGAATCTACCCTTCTATCCGAAGTCAAGTGAAGTAAACGAGATAGAAAAGACACTGACTTAGTGACTTTGACCTCGGAAAGTGGTAGAATTAATTGTTAATTAGGCCTCTCTTTGTTGTTGTAGTTGTTTATGGGTGATTATAATCATGCATATCATAGGCTTTAACTTGGTCCTCACGTGGGTGTAGTAAATAATGGCACCAACAAATTCTAATTTCATGTGGTTGAGATTCGTGACATCCATTTTAAACAGAAATTGAGATATCCCACAGCAGGTTTTGAGGCCATGGAAGGTTTCATATCGTTGTTCGAATAAAATTTGTATTAGTTAAAAGAAATGAGAACGAGAGACAACAGATGCTGGTATTGTTATTTTCTTGGTGTCTTTTAACAACAGATAGTGGTATAATTAGTTTTCTTTCCCAACTTATGCGCAAATTGTTAAAACTAAGTATTGTTAATGTAGTAAAAATATTTCGTTCTCAAACAATAATTTTTAAGATAATCATTATAAAAATTAAATAATTTATGATAATTTGTTAATGAATGAAATATAAAACATGGAGATAAATTGTGTGAGTCTATTTTTTTTATAGTATTAAAAAAGTATTTACTAAAAAATAAAAATAAAAAAAGCTGCAAATATATGACTGTTTCTTACACGAGATATAAGCTGGAAGGAAAAAGTCACCCTTTAACATAAAGTCATCTACTAAAAAGTTACTATGTTTTTAAAATTCTATAGAGACACCGACATTGCTATTTCAAATTCTAAAATTATTTACTTTAATATAAATATAATTGGTTTTTTTCTGATGCTATGCACCAATCGTTAAAATTAATTGATTTATAATAAACTTTTTTTTGTATTCACTTATTTTATAAATTTTTATTTCTCAATTACATGTGATAATTGATTTCACTTTCCTTGTGTCATAATTGAAAATTTATCTTTCAAGTATATATTCTTATTTTTTATTTAATTTATTTTCTCTCTTTTATTTTAAAAATATATATAAGAAACACTTTGTACCTTTCTTTTTCTAATAAGAATATTGAAATTGGTCTAAAAATAATATATATTATGTTTTAATTTATTATATTTTTTATTCTCAATTTCAACATGTTTATATTTTTGTAACATGTCAACTAAAATATGCATGAATTGGTTTGGATCATTATTACAACTGATAATAGATAGAATTTAGATAAACTATTATAGTGTTTATTTCTATAGTTAAATATGATTTTAGTCTTTAAAAAATATTTTGATTTGATTTTAATCACTAAAAAAATTATATTTTTTATCTTTAAAATTTTTAAAATATAAAATTTTAGTCTTTTTTTAATTTTGTTAAGAATTATCATTAAACTATTACTTAAAGAGTACTAAGTTGATTACGTCATAATTTAACAATAACTCTTAATAGAGTTAAAAAAAATTAAAATATGATATTTTATAAATTTTGAAGATGAAAAACACAATTTTTTAAAAATTAATATTAAATTAAAATAATTTTTTAAAGATCAAAATTATATTTAACTCTTATATTCATATTTTAAAAAAAATATACTCATACCCAATCTCATATATATGTGAGTAACAACATTAATTTCTATCATTTTACATGTTTATATATTTACACATGCATTCACTATTCACATTTTTCTTAAGTACAGAGTCATGTAAAAAAAATAAAATTATAAACAAAATTTGTATTTAATATTTAATTAATATAATTTATCAAAATCTATTTTTATCAAATACGATATTATTAATCAAAGTTTTATAATTAATTATTTATAACATTTCATTACCAATATATAAGAAAGACAAATTCATAAATCTATATTTTAACGTAATTTTTTTATCAGCATCTTTTAACATATTTTATATCAAATAACAAATGGATATTTTAATTTAAAAAATATGTTTAATAATATTGTCATTCTATAATTATAAAAATTGAAGGTTAATTCTTCAGGAATCTTGGACAAGTGACATCTTGAGAGTAATCTGGCATTAGTGTCATTTCCTTAATTAATGGTTTTCTTGGATATTCTTTAATTGAAGGTTAAATTTGTGTTCTCTTTTATATTAAAAAACCTCGGTTGATAATTCATTAAGTGTTCTTGCATAAATGTTTAATATGCGCTTCGTGAAAGATAATTGAAATGTTTTCTGATGTCACTACACGCATGATTACTAGGTAAACATGCAAAGGAATAATTACTCCATTTGTATTATGGTGGTATATATAAGATTGTTTACCTGGCAATTTCATGTGTTACTTGTGTGTTTGCAAATTCCTTGTTGGAAAATGGGTTATAAAGATATAATTCGTGCAAGGCTAAATTTTTTTATTGAAAAATACTTGAAGATTTTTTTTTCATTAAATAACACTTAACACTTTTTTATTAATGTCTTCTGTTTTTAATTATCAAATATTAATTATATTTTACTTTTTTAAAATATACATGTAATAATTTCGATTTATCTAAATTTCAATTGTTTACGATGAATGATACAATCGATTTATATTTAATTGTATTAATTTCATATTATTAAATTAAATATATTATAGTTGTCAAAATAATTAATCAGGCATCGCACGGATTCTATAACTAATATATTTTAAAAGTAATAAATGTATCACAAAAATAATATAATCATTTTATATAATTTAATATTTTTAGTGACGTATTTTTTAAGTAGTCATCTATTAAGATTTGATTATTTCATTACATAATCATATTCATTAATATATTAATGTTGTAATATAGTATATTCTAATAAATGTTTTTATACAGACATCTAATAAATTTTAATTATTTTATCACATCATTTCATTCATTTATATAATGTTGTGATATAGTAAAATTGTATTAAATATATATATAATTATTTTTCATTATAAATACATATAAATTAAGCTCAAGTAATATAATTGTGGATATGGAATATGTTGAATATTATAATATTCTTATTCACATCCATTTTCATTAAATTTTGTGGATATCTAATCTCATGCACATATCATTATGGATAATTAACCTATCCATTACAGATATTTTTTGTGCTTAACTATAAAATTTGATAATATTAACATTTCTAATCACTATAAATTACATATTAACTAGTTTGTTTAAACTAAATCAATGGATGATTTATCATTTTAGAGACTATTGTGTCATTTCATTTATTTTAGAAGCAGTTTGATTGTCTATTACATAGTAGGGATCTAATTGATTGACAATGTACAATTTTAAAAATTACTTTGCTATTTTATTAATTTTAAATATTAATTTATTCAAATAAAAATGAATTATAAAATAAGAGAAAAATACTATTAAAACTTAAAATAACAATTTTTGTAATAAATGACGAGATACTTGAATACATTTTAATCTTTTTTTGGTAGAGAGAAAAAATAAATTAATGACAATAAAATTGACGAATAAAAAATATGTGAGAAATAAAATAAAAATAAAATATATTTAATTAAAAAGAAATAAATAAAAATAAGTAAAAAATAAGAAAACACATCCTACAAAATTTAAAATTATTTCCATTACAATCTACTGTACCAAACAATTTATCCACAGGAATCGATACCAATTCTAGCGTGTGGAAGCTAAATAGGTCTTCCATAATGGGAGAGGTTTGTAAAGCATTAGATTTACTTATTAAATAAATGAATGGTTGGGAATTTTTTTCCTTCTCTTTACGAATTTGTCCCTCAATCCCCCACTTGCCTCGTGAGCCATCCATATGCACTACCTCAAGAAGTTGTCAAGTTCCAACGGTTACGATTTCTTGTGGCAACTTGACTGCATCTCCGCCCTCAAGCACTATGTAACATCCTCTTACGTGACTGTAACAAAATATCAGCTTCCACCATCTCTATCTCCTTTTTGTTGTTGACTCCTTCACGTACAAACTTGTCATCCTAGTCACAAATGGAGCAATGGTGGCTCTCATACTACTGTATCTCTTATTTTGAACAAACATGAAAACCCCCTTTGCTGCACATGTGGGATGATGAAGACGAACGAAGCTTTGTGAAACCCTCTCATTTTTATTTTTTATTTTAATTGCTTTGCGGTGATGATGAATGATGCAGGTATGATGAATATGAGGGATGATGGGTTTTATTGTCGCGTACTTGTGCGATGATTTCAGAGACTTAGTGATTTAGGTGCTTACAATGGTGGTGTTTATGGTTCAATGATGCACCCAAGGGAAGAAGGGATGTTAATGGGAAATGGGTAGTAGTATTTTTTCCCTTCCCAGTAGTAGAGGGATAAATTGGGAAAAAAAGAAAAAAAATCTCAACCATTTATATTTTATTAAATACATCTAACGGTTTATAAATCTTTTCCACCTTGCAAGACATACCTAGGTTTCCCATCTCATGCAAACTTCAAGTTGAATTGTGATGGTACTGTGGTGTTGGGAGGTTTAATGACTCTACATGTAATCCTATGTTTTAAAGCTTGGAGTGTGCTCTATCATGCAAGCTGAAGTTTGGGAATCCAAATTGCATGGTATCAAGGTTTCAAGGATGTGTTGGTTGAGTCTGACTCTTGATGTGTTATCAAGCTATTAAATGATACTTGTTTGGTAACCCACTATTGTTCTCCTTTGGTTCAAATGATCAATGATTTTGTCTTGCAAAGTCGTTGCTACAATTTTTTGGAGCCACATTCATCGTGAAGCTAATCAGGTAGCTGATGTCTCATCAAAATTTGGTCCCTCCATTACTTGGAAGGGTAGGATTTTTTATTCTGTTCCATCTTTCATTTCCTTTTATGTTTTGGCTGATGTATGTTCCATTAATTTCTCTCGTGAATTTTAATAAATTTTCTTTCTTGGGACTGTAGCCTAGACAGTTAAAAAAAATCTGTATTATTTTTTTTTCCTCTTTTTATTTCTTCTTTTCCAAACAAAGAGTTAAATTCCACGAAATGATATAACTGCTTTTTTAAAAATATATTTTTAACTTAATATTTAATACTATTTTTTTGTCATATTTTGAATTTTTTAAGCAATAGAAAATATTTTCGAGGGAAGAAAAAGTATTATTGGCTATAAACGGGAAAAAAAATATTTTGTTTTTGTTTTGAACTTTTGTTAAATAATAATATTAGTAATAAATAAACGGGAAAGAAGACGGGGCGCGTATTCTGGATCCGAGTTTGGAATTAGTGGTGGTAGCGGTGAATGTTTTCTATGATCAACCGCGGCGGAGTAAGGTGGTTGCGCTCATTGGGGCGATTCAAGTCTACAACGTCATTCTCCACCAACGCCAAGAACAACAACAAAAACATCATCGTTGATGAAAGGTATCAGCAGCTGGAGAATCTCGACATGATGACTGCTGCTAAGATCCTTTTCACCGATCCCCCTAAGAAGAGGAAGTTTGGGTACCCTTTTTATTCCCTCTACGTTTTCTCTCTCTTTCGCATTTCGTCGAGCACCTTTGTTGCACTCTTTCCTTACACATAGGAACCAAAATTTTCATTATTACTTTACTTAATAATCCTATACTACCTCTCTTTGCTTCTGTTTTTTTTTTTTTTTTACCACTACATTTGGTGTTTCAAGCTGCAAGTAAATACTCTAAAAACCTCTCTCATTTTAAAAAATAAATAAAAAACATCATCCATATTGGTCCTTAACCTTTGAATTTAGGTAAGTAGATAAATTAAGTACTTGTTCAATAGACTTATTACATTAGAGTTTATATCATAAACTTGAGTAAGCTAAAATGAGCTTATTTTGGAGTTTATTGAAATTAGTCAAAAAGAATTTATATGAAGGTATTAAGTCACTTTCTCAAATTTAAATCCAAATAAGTTTTGTATAATGAGTTTTCCCAATGGAAATTGATTAATGTAGATGACGCTTTTTTAAAGTCAGGGACTAAAACAATCGACACATCCTTCATATTGCTCCTTAACATCAGTAGAAAAGGCAGTGGAAAATGACTAGGGCAAATCATGAATTTCGAAATTAGAGACCAGAGTGAAATTAAAAGCCAAGTAAGGACCAAAATAATTGATGCATACAATATGAAGACTAAAGTAAGGGTTTACTCTTTTTTTTTTTTTTTTTTCTCTCAGGGGGGTAGGGGAGTTTACTATATTTGTATATACTGTTAATAGATGAAAAAATATTCTTACTTTGCATATCTGTTTTTCTTGGTCAGGTTTGATTTCCATCTGGTACAGTTTTTCTTTGCCTGCTTGCCTTCCTTGGGTATGAGACTCACACTTTTTAGTTTTTATTTTATCATTTACCTTGTTATTTTTATTAGCTTCTGCGCCTATGTTCTAAGTAAGTTTTTTCCGCACAGCTGTATATTTGGTGGCGCAGTATGCTCGTTATGAAATGAGAAAAATGGAGGTGGTACGTTGTCTTTCCTTTGCTCTGATATTGTAATACAAAGGTGAAATTTCAAACATCATATAAGTGTTGTTAGGATGCTTGTGATCATCTTATTCCTCTTTTTAAGTTGACCATTCAGTTCCAGGCACCGTCTAAAGTACTCTCTATGGAATCCTTTGGAAATGGAACTTCTTGTATGACAATCTAACAAGGCTTTTATAGACTATTCAGTAGTGTGATCCATAATGTTTTCCTGCCTAGACATGATGATGCATAAACCATAACTTTGATACTTTATACATTCTGCAATTGTTTGCTGTGCAGCACTGTGCAATTAAGTGTGATACTTGTTTACTGTTTGTTTGAAACACAGTAGACTTTTCTAGATTATATTCTATTTTTTCATTGGACCTATTACTTGTTAGTACTTTATGAACAAAAAATGTGGGTTTTTATTTTTATGTCAATTTGACCTTATAATTATAGATTTAAATAATTGGATGAATGTCACTCTATTTTTGGGTTGATTTTCCTCCCTGATAATGGTTTTTTCTCCAAATCACTCCATAGGAAGTGGAGCAGAAAAGGAAGCAGAAAGAAGAAGAAGAAGCAAAAGAAAAAGAAAAAGAAATGGAACTAAATCCTCCACAGGAAAAGGAAGATAAATCTGATCCCCAGCTTTCAGAGGTGAAAGTGAGACTTGAGAAACTTGAAGAGGCTGTGAAGGAGATTGTTGTTGAAACAAAGAAACAAACAAGCAGCAACATTACCAAAAATCAAGTAACTGATGATGAGAAGAAGCACCTTAATTCTTCTGCATCAAGGGACAAAAGTACCACTAATTCTGCATCAAATAAAGCTGTAGATGAAGACCATTTTGGTAAGCATAATTCTCTCAAGTCAAAGCCAGAATTACAAGAAGAGAGCAAGGGTTCAGTAGCAACTCCAAATTCTTCTCTCCAGGATCCCGAAGGCCAGAGTCAAAGTGGAGGGGCTTCTTAAGGTAGTAGGATCTATAGAAATTTTTTTAAGTCATTACACATAATTGGTCAAAATCTGTACCGTTTTTTAAATATTTTTCTCTAGAAATGAATAGTTATTTAATCATGCTTCACAGATTACAAAATCTGTCAATCTTGCTTCCTCTGGGAAAGATTTTTCAAGTTTTATTGGGGAGAAAGATTTAAATAGGAAAGCTATTTTTGGTCATTAGTTTACTAGCTATATGTGCAAGCTAGAAAGCAATCCCTAGTTCGGCTTTATTATGCTAAGGATACTGTAAATAGATTTTTTCTAGGCTATGATCATTTTGAATGTCTTGGTAAATAAACTTACGATGTATCGTTTCGTCCTCTAACTTTAAGTTTCGGTTTAGTCCTTCAACTTTTTTTTATTCAATCAAGTCCACTAAGTTTTTGTATTTTCCATGCCGATGTTTTTCTCGTTGTTAGCTTTGTCTCCCAACTAAATGGGTCTGTCTTATGTGATATATAACCCCTTATTTGAATCCCAAGTGCTGTAGTTTTGGGTTAGTGCCTCGTCTTCCCATCTTTTTCCCTTAGATGTGGTTGTCAAATGTCTGTGCAGAGAAATTGAGGTTCTTGGTAGCCGTGGGAAATGGTGTGGATTTCAAATAGAGTTTTGGATTTGGAGATTTGAACTTGAACAATCTTAACATTTTAGTGAACCGGAACCGTAGCAAAATTTAGTCAACTCACTTGGTGTCTCATTTCTCTGTGTGAACTGTAACCGAAACTGCAATAGGCTTGAACGCAACTGCAATAGTTTGGTGTAGTGGAATGTTCATCTTGGTCTGATAACAAAAAGAATTCTGACAGCAATGGGAAGGGAAGAAGAAAGAAATTCTAGTCCAAAACGATAGTGTCTAGGAATCAATTAACAGAGTAACAACATTAGACGCAATGTAGGATCGCTTTGTTAAGTTGGGAGATGGAATTTATGGAGACCAAAACGTAGATACGAAAAAATAACTTAAGGGTCTAAAATAATAATGAGTTATAATAGGCTATAGGACTAAACTGAAACCTAAATTAAATTTAGAAGACAAAAGTATACTGACTTTACCTGAAAGATAATGCCACTTTGTTTTCTTGATTTTTTCCAGTCAACACAACTTTTTCTATGCTTAAACGTAAATGCTTATCTTCTCACTGCTAGGACCCTGTCCCCTGATGGTTATTTATCATTAATCACCTCCAGATGTTTGGAAGAAAATTAAGATGGGACCTGCTGATCATAACTTTTATGCTCAGGACCTCGGGTACTGGTGGTAAATTTAGTACATGTGTTTAAAGCGTACTTAGAAGGAAACAGCTCAATCATCACCCTTATTTTTCCTTTTTGGAAGAAGTGTGCTCATTCTTCCGATGAAAGATATTCATACTTAATATTGTTCTATAACTATTAAATGATATATTTTGGGACATTACATTTTTTAATAATATAACACATGTTAAAATGAATCGGTTTGGTCAGTTGGATTCAATTTATTTTGACTCACTTTTTAAACAAGTTAATCCAACTTGGTTCATTTTTTGTATGGTCTTAAAAATGTTGGTCTAATATAGTTCATCACTAATTGATGAGTTAAATAAACTAACTTATTAACTTACCTAAAATTTAAAAAAAAAAAAAATTTAAAAATTTAACGAAAAGTTAATTTTTTTTATAAAAATAAATTTGACTATTTAGCATAATTTTAAATAATAAAAGATACAATTATTTTTAAATTTCATGAATTTAAATTTCAACAAGTTAAGAAAAATTTATAGTAATCATACAAAGTCTAATAACAAAAATTTAGAAAAATGACAAAAAAATTTCATATTCACATAATAATCTAAAATAAAAGTTTTTAATAAGACACTAAGTAAATAATATTGAAGTCTAGAATCTTAAAGACTTAAACAATATTATAAAATACTAAAAAAAAGTATGTGGGTTAGATGGACAAGCTTGACCCACCACGAGTTCCTCCAAAGTTCAGTGGACTAGGTTGTAGATAAGTCGAGTTGAGTTCATTTTTTAAACCAATTGCAATTTTTTATTTTTTAGGTTTGGTTTAGCCCCAACCTGTGGTGGATTAGGTAAGTCCATGAGTTTTGATGACTCTACATAATATTCCTTTATCTTAGATTCTTGAATTACATAGTGGTGCATAATATTGAGTAATTATTGGCTTTTAAAATATTTCTTTGAATTCAATCTCAGTAATTATTGATATGATTTAGAAATGGATTCTTTAGTAAAAAAATAAGTGGAACTTGTTTTAATTAAGAGTAATGTTAGACTCTCATTTATCTAATACTTAAAAGATTTTATGTTTATCATTATTCTCTCTTTGTCATACTTTTTTGGATAAATTATACTGACCACTAGAGATGAGTAAATGGGTACATATCTGCTAGCCGATCGTATAGCTTGCAACCAATGCGGGCTACAAGCTCCTTATTTTGTAACCCATTTAAAAAGTGAGTTATTTTATACGTCTTGTTTAACCTATAAACTTGCAGTTTTCACGAGCTGACTTGTGGGTTTTTGTAAGTTATTAATTAGTTGTTTTATTTTATATTTTTTATAGTTAATGAAGAAGTTTGATGTTTTGATGTGATGTAATTTAAAATTTGTATTGGTCTATGACTTTAGACTTGATACATTTTTTAATTTAAATACTTTATATGGTTATATTGTTAACATTTTTATTTAGATCTACCATGAGACAATTGAAAATTTGTTTTAATTAGCATATTTAGCTTAAATTTAATTATTTTTCTAAAAAATATTTTTGTTTTCTTATTGTGAACTGCAGACTTACTTTATGTAATTTATGAAATTTCAAAAATAGTTAACCTAATTTATTCTACTTTTACGATCAAATAAATGTCTTAAGTGAAACCTTGTTTAAGTTTGTACACATTTTTTGTCTGAGTTCATTATCCTTTAAGCACTAGTCATTTAATGTATTTTTAGAACTCCAATGCCATTTAAATGGGTTGAAAATAAGTTTAGCCTAGTAGTGTTGGATGACTTAACTCTATTTAACATAAATTAACTTAGTTCGAAACTTAACTTGAGTTTAATATGAACAAAGATTTTTTTTGTATGAACTCAATTCAATTCAAACATGTGAATAGTTTGATTTAGCTTAATTTAATTTAAGATTATAATTATTTTACAAGTTTTTGTTTATTTATTTTATAAAAATAAATATAAAATTAATTAAAAATTATATAAATTTTTATGTGTGTGTGTGTGAAAGTAAAAAATAAAGTTTGACTACTAAATCTTATTTTTAGTGGTTAAGAAATATATTGAGTTATGTAAAATTTTTAAAAAGTCATATAACTTTTTAAGTGATTGCATAACATTAAATATTGATAATCTACATATGGTTATATGATTTTTACATATATATAAATCATATAACCATATATGCATAAAGATAGTTTAGAGATTGAGTTGAAATATATATAATTCAAAGCTTATTTGGCTCATGAATCAACTTCAACTAATTATTTGTTGAATTGAGTTTTGAATTATATTTAAATTAATTTGGTTCATTGTCAATCATAAGTATGTTAAAAAAATAATATATAATAAAATATTTAAACACCAAGACATTCTATCCAAATTGGAGGAAGGGAAGAAGAATGATTATAAATAATGAAGTGGAATGAATCTCATTCTACCTTTTTACGAATGAGTTTAATCTTAGTTTACAAAATTCATACAACGAAATCACTTACACTTCGTTTTGGGTGATTTTTCATTTTTAGTTTTGAAATTATTAAAATCCAAGATTAGTTTTAGTTGAGTTTCAATTGTTTTTTTTTTTAGTTTTTAAAAAGTTATTAAAAATTGAAGATGAATAAAATGAATTAATATCTCTATCTCATCTTATTTTATTATGAATTAGTGCAATATAAAAAAGTATCAACACATAAAAATAATTAAAAATAAAAAATAATTAAACCTACTAAAAGTAATAAAAATAGTAATAAAAAATGAAAATATATTTTTTTACAACAAAAATGTAAGGCAAACAGAAAACACAAGAAGGTTGAATTGTGTTTTATAAAAAAAAAAATCAAAAACCTTCGTATAAAATATTTTAGGATTGTTTGTTTTTTCAAAGGGATGATAAATAAGGTTTTAAAAACAAATTAGACAGGTGATAAAGAATGTTGTTAAAGATAAAAAAGATAATTTTTTTCGATTGGTGCACATATAATAAAGAGAAGTAACACAACAATTTTTATGTTGGTTCACATTTATTACTAAGGTTACATTCAGTTATTAGCAAATCATCAAATTTCATTATACCAAAAATATATAAGTATTCTTTTATCAAGTAACTTATGACTCTACAATGAGTAGTATTTCCTAAATTCTTTAATGTACTAAGTGTTTATGAGTCTAATTCTCAAATATACTAAGTGTTTAAGAGCCTTTTATAAAGAAAATGATTACAAAAAAAAGTTTTTGAAAGTAGGAAATAACAAAATATTTTTCTCAAAGCATGTACCTATCGTTTTTTCACGTTGAAAGACTTCTATTTATAGACAACGTTCTTCAAGTATCCATTATTTCACAACAGTCTTTCATATTTGTATGGTGAGAGTGAGAGATCTGAATCAATATTTAATGTTTCATTAATTATTTTTCACCGACTAATCACTTAATCTATTTGATTGCACAACTTGTTTATCTTCTTTTGTAGTCTCCTATAAAATATCATATGTTAGTTTTGGATTTTTTGTTATAACTAGAATGCGAGTTTTAAGGGACAAAAGTCTTCTTAAATATATTTTGACCATTTTCTTTGTTTTTTTTAAACATTCTCTACATAACAAAGAGATTTGTATTTATATAATAACTACAAATATAAATAAAAAATTATTTTTTAAAGATCAAATGAATCATATAGATGAAGGATAAAGTTATCTATATACATACGATAGACTGACAATATACTAGATAAATCATTAAACAGATTAATCGTCTATTACATATGGTAAAACTTAGTTATTGTTCTATATCGTCAAAACAAACTTTTAGGGACCTAAATCGTCTTTGTCTTA
>JAMLFT010001163.1:0-32719 GCA_026544285.1 Pachyrhizus erosus | reverse complement strand
AAATAAAAATGTTAAATATATTTTTAATTTTTAAAATATTAAAAATAATATAAAAATTTATCATACTCTTATTCTATTTTTATTTTTATGTAAGTCTTATATTCTTTTACTATCTTATCCTCCTAGTCATCACTTGAGTCTTGAAAGTCAATACAAATATATTGAAAACAATCATCCTCAAAGAACTTGTATCATCAATGAAACATTTGATTATTGGCAAAAATAATGTTTAACAAACAATTCAAAAATGTATTTGGTGGAGTAAACGGAAAAAAAGGGTTCCATTCAAACCACAAGTATCTACGGTAACAATAAACAAAAAGAAAATGCATCTTTTATTTTAAAATTAATCTATATGTTTGTTTGATATGTAAGATTAAGGAATTATAGCTTATGTTTAATCAAATTTAATACCTATTAGATATTGCGGAAGATAAAGTTGATCAATCTATCATGATCCATCTTCATTTACTTTCAATTCACTTCAAAGTGAAACAAATTGACTGAATAATAAAAATAATTTAAAAATATCATTAAAAAATTGTAGATCCACGAGTTAACTTAAAAAAAGAAAAAAATATTGAAAAATACATAATTTATTAAAAAAAAGAACAATTTTTTTAAAAAATAATTCAATTAAAAAAATATTGAAAAATATTACTTCTTTAAATAAATTTCAACATCTTAAAGCAATGGATCTCTAGATTTTATTGAGAGATAACAAATATTGAAAAAAAAATCAAAATATTAAATACAGATTTACTTTGGTACCATTCAAAAGGGAAAAGACCAAAAGGTCAAAAGACAACTTCCTGAAATAAATTCCAATATCTTAAAATATTGTTATCTAAGTTTTATTAACAGACAACAAAAAGTATTGAAAAAAAATCCAAGTATTAAATGCAGATTTACTTTACCAGTAGTATTCAAAATGGAAAATACCAAAAGGTCAAAAGGTCAAAAAGGTCAAAAGGTCCTCCAACAAGACCTACAACACCAACCTCCTATTCCATAGCAGAACCAAAGCCAAAGCCCAAACACCCATCCAATCGTATCAGGTTTTGACTTTGTCCCTTCCCAGTATCACCCCGCTATCATTTTATCACCCTCCCACACTTCCACATGCGCTTCATAATCATAAAGCGGCGCGATCCCTCAACCCAACCCCAGAGCACGCCACGTGCACACCCTCTCCATCAAACCCCAGTCATCATTCCCCTTCCTCCTCACTAACCCTAGTCTAAGCTATATATATCCCCACCCCGTACCCTGTTAAACTTCTCTCTCCTTCTCTCTCTCTCTCTCTCTCTCTCTCTCATCCGTTCCGTTCGTTCTTTCCCTCCCCAAAACATTCATTTCCCCGAGAACCGAGCGCCAAAACCCAGGCCATCCAAATTAGGGTTTCTCTCCGGGAATGTGATTCGAGCACCAATGGCGGAGAAGAGATTCGGCGTGATAGGGTACGCGCTGGCGCCGAAGAAGCAGAACAGCTTCATCCGTGACTCATTGGTGAGTCTCGCGAAATCGCGCGGGATCCATCTCGTGCGCGTGGACTCCACCATACCTCTGTCAGATCAAGGTCCATTCGATTGCGTCCTCCAGAAGCTCTACGGTGACGACTGGAAGCGCCAGCTCCACGAATTCCAAAGGCGCCACCCCAATGCGGTTATCCTCGACTCCCCCGAAGCGATCGAGCGCCTCCACAACCGAATCTCCATGCTCCAGGTCGTGTCCGAGCTCAAAATCGAGAGCCGAACCGAGACCTTCGGGATCCCAAAGCAGATTGTCATATACGACAAGGAGACCTTAACCGACCCTCAAGCCTGGGAGAGCCTCAAGTTCCCCATCATAGCGAAGCCTCTCGTCGCCGACGGCAGCGCCAAGTCGCACAAGATGGCGCTTGTGTTCACGCGCGATGCGCTTAACAAGCTCAAGCCCCCTATCGTGCTGCAGGAGTTCGTCAACCACGGCGGCGTGATCTTCAAGGTTTACGTCGTCGGCGAGCACGTGCGCTGCGTAAAGCGCAAGTCGCTCCCCGACGTGTCGGAGGAGAAGGCGCTCGGCGTTTCGGAGGACCTGCTGTCGTTTTCGCAGGTCTCTAATTTAGCCAGCCACGACGATGTAAACGACAGCGACGGGTATTACCGTTTGATGCACTTGGACGACACCGAGATGCCTCCAAACGCGTTCGTCGTCGACGTCGCCAGAGGCCTCAGGCACGCCCTGAAATTGAACCTCTTCAATTTCGATGTCATCAGAGATGCGCGTTACGGGAATCGCTACCTCATCATTGATATAAACTATTTCCCTGGCTACGCCAAAATGCCTGGATACGAGGCCGTTTTGACCGAGTTTTTCTGCGATGTAATGTTCAAGAAACAGCAAGAGAAACAAGAGGGTGAGGGTAATGTTCCTAAGGAGAAAGAGGAACCTTGAATTGAATCTCTACGGTGTTTGAGATAATTTTGTCACTGAAAATGTGTTTCTCGTTCTGTTGGTGGTTGGTGGCTTTTGGGTAACCAGAATTTCCCCCGTGGACCCATTGGTCTGATTGGTTGGCACGAGTTGCGCATTTCGATTTAGGGTGCAGTTGGTACAGTAGGGTTGTTTGTGGCTAGTTTTATTAACCCTCTTAACATGTATATTCCATCATCTACCATTGCTCTCTGGAGATAGGTACCTTTTCAAATACCCTCAACATTTAGGAAGGTTGTACTTTGCGGCTTAATAAGCTAGAAACTGTTTTGCCTTTGTGCCTTTTTGACTGTATAACTTTATTTTTTTCCCTTTTTGCCAAATTCTGTTCTCATTTTGGATATCTTGCTTTGGTTACATTTATTCTATTTAAGATTTTCTTATACAGTTATGGCGCTTCTTTGCTATTTTTCCGCCTGAAGTTCCTTAGTTGGTATTATGCTAATAAATATTCCTTAAAGATGATGATCAGAATATAGTGGAAAGGAAAGGAAATAGACTTGTTATGCCACTCTTGCTTTCCTCTTTGGCTATCTGAAGTCTTAATAAAGGAGAAAAAAGCTTAAACATGTGGCTCTGTATGAGGCAACCCATAAATTAACAATTAAAACACATGTTTAACTTTTATCAAGATACTAGACATTCAAATCTGATTGATAATTTCAAACATAACGATTCAAATTATTTGTTGACTTATGAGCAAATTTAGTTTTTTCCTTGTGTTGAAGGATCCTCATGCACAAGGTTTTAAAAAACAGTTTGTAACTGCAATCTCAGTTGCAACGTCAAGGTTTCTAGAATTACTGTGATTATAGTTGTGGTCACATCGGTCACATTTGTCTGGAATTATCCCACTATAACAAGGATCGTGACGAAACCATGAGCACTATTTAAAACCTTGTTCATGCACATCTTATTGGATTTCAACACCTTAATACATTAGTCCAATAACTGCAGTAATTTTAATGCTAAAAGTCTCTTACAACATTCAGTTTCCTTATAGTCACTTTTATTGGATTCTAATTGGTACCTCTATGTGCTTAATGATTACCAACATGTTTGGTTTCATGTTTTTCTTAGCTGATGTGTGTTGGATCAGAAGCTACTATTTGTTGCTTCTGTGTAAATTTTCCTTATTTGAAGTGAAATTGAAGGGTAGCACGTGTATCTAACACATCCGTAGACACACGGTGCATTGTTTTTGGTTATGCTAACCAATATGTTGTCCATGAATTAGCCTTATATGCCCCCTCATATATGTATGTCTATACTTTGTTGAGTTTCAACTGATTATTGCTGGTCTAACACCTTTATCATCACCATATTCAGGAAATAAACATGGTTGCACTGCCAAAATTTAAATGGTATATGTGGTTGCCAGCTGGCCTGATATATGATATGTGGAGCCAAGATAAATAACCTTTTCTTTATTTCACTTGTACTGTCTTACTTGTAACACAACAGGTTTTTGTGTGCAATAATTCTATACATGAATGTCTAAAAAAAAATGCTTATTTGTTGCAACAGTTTTATTCAAAGATACACAATTTTCGGTTTGTGTGCATTTTCATATCAAGGTGATATGCTTCTGGAAGACTGGAGGTCTTATGTTTTGCCCTTATTTTTTAATTGTAAACTATATTCTTGGTTACAGAATTGTCACTTACTAGCAATGGATGACACACAGGTTTGACAAAAGTGCATAGGATATGATTTACAAACTAAACATGACTTGTATATTAAATTTTTCTGTTTTCAGTTATTGATATGATGTGATTCTAGCCCTAATCCAAGCAATGAAAACTAGATAATATAATTGCTCTTGTTTGACCTGGTTGACTCCCCAGATGTATTTTTAGATGCCAAGCATGGAGTTTTCTCTAATCATTAGTTTTAGTAAGAGAGCATGTCCAATGCCCTGTACAAATGGTACTTTATTGTGATGCTATTTTCATGTTGGTATTATTCAGGAGAATATCTTAAAAGCATAGGTCTTCAATTGTTGATATTATGCTTAATAGTTTTCTTTTTCCTTTGTTTTAAGTTTTAACCATTGACCTTTCCTTATCTTGTGAGTTTTCTAATGCAAATGTATATTGAGACTTTGTTTAGAAGATTTGAAGATGGTTGAATTACATTTTAGACAAGTGTATTAGGCTGTGTGCTGCATTAAGTCAAATTTTGCTGAAAGAATTTTTTCCTACCATGTTTTCTTTTACTTCAATGTTGTATACCTATGACAATCAATATATTACAATGACTTTGCTTTTGAAATTCTGCATCTATATTTATATGGCAAGCAATAATGGAAAATATAGTGCTCCTAGTTTCAATGGTAGTTTGGATTTGAAATCCACTATGTAGGAAATGTTTGTTTGTTGTGACCACAATTGGATTTTGGATTTGAAACCCACTAGACATAGCTCATATGTATTTTGCTTGACTAGCTGTCATTAACTGTTTACAATGTGATCCTTTATGTTGAAGCTACAATATTGGAAATTTCCCAATGTCACATTTCATCTTTTGTGTTGAAATATGATTGTTGTTGAAGATCTCATATCGACTAGTGATATGGTCAAAATAGTATATACAAGTGGGGGATAATCCTCACCTTATGAACTAGTTTTTGTGATTGAGTTAGGCCTAAACTCATATTCAAAGATGGTATTGTTGGGCCTATTGGGCCAAATATCGAACTACTCATAAATATTCAATCTTATAAACTTCACGCCTCGATATGTCATCCTTGGTGTGAGGGGTTGTGTTGAAGATCCCACATCAACTAGGGATATGGTCAAAATAGTGTATATAAGTGGAGGGTAATCCTCATCTTATGAGCTACCTTTTGGAGTTGAGTTAGGCCCAAACCCACATTCAAAAATTGTTAATTATTGCTTAGATATAATTGCTAATTATGATAAGATTATATTTTTGTTTTCTTTATTATTTTCAATTACCTAGTTACTGATTTTTAGATAATTAAATCAGATTATATCATTCTTACAACTAAGGAATTCTATAATTATTTTGTATTCATGGTTATCATTTTAAAAAAACAGCCAAGGATCTTTTTCCCCTTATGCATTCAATCTCTATACCTAACTATTTGTAAGCTATGATATTTCCAAATTGACTTTGAATGTTAGCCTCACAGATATCGAAATTGTTGCTTTGAATTTCCTAAATGGAAAAGAAAATGAAAATGAAATAGAAAAAAGTAGTGGCTTGTGGGCATAATGAGATTCTGGCTCATGCTTGTAGGTGATTATTTGTGTTCAGTGGAATAGATAGAAGTATTTTAACTTGTTAGTAAATGTATTTTTGTTTAGCCAATTGCCTCTTGTGTTGGTCAGTCTTCACATGTCTCCCCAGATTTGAGTGTTTGATCCTATCTTCTTCTACCAATATTAGGTTTGTATTGTTACAGTAGAACTGTGATATAGTGCAAGTCAAGTTTGTTATAAGAACAGCATTTCTGTCATATCAGTGGTGGCGCTAGCCATTAAAGTCAAGGTTTGAGTCTCTCTCCAGCTGGGGAGGTGAATGCATAAGGAAAACAAATGTAATATAATCTAAGAAGAATAATAGATCCTGAAGATTTTAAGATGAGTCGAGTTTCCCACCTATTACTCAAGGTGCCACCTTTGGTTGCTACTGCCTTCATAGTTTTCTTGTACAAGTTAGACTGAAAGTCCTGTTTAGGGTAACTCAGCTGCTTGTTGAATGCATGTTTATTAATTTTATAATGTTATGTGGATATGCTGATTGGGAAAAGGTTTGGAAAGTTCTTTGAATGAAGGATGAGTATTTTCTAAAGTGATGATGGCATTAAGGGTTGTTGTGGTTTTGATTTACTATGATGTATATATGTCATTTACAAGTGATGCATAGAAAACTGATTAAAACATTTATTGTGGCAGACGTGAGGAGTTATGAAGACGCATATGGAAGGAAGATTCCCTCCCTGATAGAAAATCTAGTACCCAAAACTAAAACGTAAATCTAGGGTTGTTTATGTATTGGGTAAAATGATCCACGCTATGTTCTCATGTAACTTAAATACTTGGAGAAAAATTAAATGCAGTTATAAAAATCTCCAGCGGAAGTTATATAGATTTGGAATAATTTGAATATAGATCCTTGCCTTGTCGAAGTTCAAGAGGCACAAAAAATAATATGGGCATTTTATTTGATACTAGGACATGCGTGTAATGGTTTTGTTGTAATTGTAAATTTTATATAGGAGCATGGTAGCGTTGTTAAAATCTACACTCGTTAGCAGACATAATGTATGCATGCCTTGTATGTTTTATTGTAGTTAACTCTTGTTAGGATTTTGTGTTCCTTTCCAGGTTGATAGCAGATAACTTGTCTCTCAATAGTTCTTGTTTTTCTTTAATCTCAACTGCAGCATCAAAGCATTGGTTGGGGGGGAAGCCCATCTCTCATTTTCTCTTTTCACATATGCATGGACATTTGTTTACATCCTCGATATAGCAGATTTTGTTAATGCCTGAAGGGTATTATGCCATCCTGACTTTCTGAAATTCTCAGCTTAACATCATTTTGACATACGGGAAATGAAGCTTCGATTGTACATGAAATAGGTGGAGTGATAGATAAAGGGATCTGAAATGAACTTTCTTCACACGAATCAAATGATGGATAAATCCCTGTCAACTTTACAGGGAAATGCACTCAATCACTTTGTTTACCTCATTTTTGCTTGTTTTTGGTCATTATCTTATTTTGGTTTCAGTTTAATGATTTTAGAGGCATGATATTTATTTTTAGGCACACACGCTTATGAGTGCCAACCTGTCTAATGCATTGTATTCCGCTACGTAAAGTGTTTAGTGTTCCTCGAGAATTGGACTTAATTGCTTAAGAATTAAGAGTCAAATAATCACGGATTGAAACTTAGCAACAAGGCAAATTTGCTTACCATGGGTGTAATGCGTGATAATAAGTCTAGCGCACAGCATCTCGGAATATTTAAACAATTACAACAGCCAGACGTTGACATAAGGGCCAATTATTTTATGGCTTTTTCTCTAGGTACAACATACTTTTTTTTTTTTTTGAAGTTTTATAAAGAACGATAACGCTTTTTTATGTGTCAATTTCTATTTTGGCCCCCGGCCTCGATTCCTAATATCATCTCGTTGCAAAAGGGTTTCCTGTTTGTTCGAATTTAAATTCCTAGACAAGGGATGAAAATATAATTATGTACCATCAATGTTCTGTATAAGATACATTAAGGAATTTAAATTCCTAGACATCAATGTTCTCCCCATATGAAGAATTATGAAGGTACATTAAGGAATAAAGAGACATTGGTCGAGAAAGAGTCATAATGTAATTGATTATGTTCGTGATGGATTACTATAAAAATCTTACAATAGTTTTTTAAGAATATTTAGATCAAAACCCAACTATGGATCCAACTATTTTATCTAATCCTTAATAATCAAACATGTTGTAGATCCTTGGCCTTTTGGATTATAGATAGAGGTTGCAAAATGGGTTGACTTTATTCGTTTGGGCTCGTCTTGCTATTAGCCCACAAAAAATGAACTAGGGTAGCTTGCCCAATTTGAAATATTTTTTTGGTAAAACTATACTTAATTTTAATAATAAAATTTTATATTTTTCATAATTCTTACCAAATTACTACTACAACTAAATGATAAATTAATATAATAATTCATATTTATATATCATTCCATCAACATAAATAATAAATTTACAACAAATTTATCTTTCTAGAAGGATTCAACTTTAACAAGACAAATTTTAATAATAAATAGTTCAATTAAAGTCTTGATACCTTAAACCACACAAAGTAATTAAAAACAAGTAAAACTAAAATATCATAATATTATAAAACATCATTTTTTAAAAAAAAAATTGTGATGAGCCGACAGGTTAACTCACCTTGCTTCGTTTATGGGCTGGCGAGTTAGGCGGGGTGGGCTAGATAGGTTGGTGTAACATCTCAAATTTTGCAATATAATGATATTATATTTCTAGAATTTATCTCTTATTTTTTATTTAATCCTTTTAAGTCTTAGAAAGAAAATTGTTAAATTGTGAATAAGGATTAAGAAAGAAACAAAGAAAATAGAATTTTAGTTAGAAAGAGTTTGAAATCTTAAAAATAACAAAATAGTTGAAAATATAAAGAAATCAAAATTCAATAAAGAAAGAAAGAATGGAAGACAAAAGAAGAAATAAGAATTGGAATCAAAATAAAATTTTTTAAAAGTTTAAAATGAAATTTTAAAGATTTAAATAAAATTAATTAATTATTTTTAGACAAAATAAATAGATTATTATGAAAAAGAAAATTTAATTCAATAGGGAAAAATATAATTAAGATTATAGGATTTTGAAAAAAATAAAAATAAAAAATTAAACATAATTAATAAAATTTGGAACAAAAAATAAAAATAAAATAAAATAAAGAAAAGAAATAAATGAAAAAGGAAGGAAGGAAGAAACAAAGGGAAGGGGTTAGTGGGGTTTGAACCCACGACCTTAAGAGCGAAAGAGAGAGTAGAGAGCTTGATCAACTGAGCTATCCACATGGGGTAACTTTTAAACACAATAGCAAGTATAAATAATAAAGGTGCTGGGTTAAAACGAAAATAAAATGCGAAGTAATAAAAAAGGCTTGAGTTGGATTCGAAGGGAAAGTTATGAGGGTCGAAGAAAGTTTGGAACGCAGGGATTGTCATTTGACCGCTAGACCCATCACTATTATTTTTATGAAATTAAAAGTACATAAGCTTTCTTGAAAATGCATTGGCCACCATTGAAGTAGCTCACGAGCTCTGAACCTCAAGCCTCTATCCCTGCAACGCAGTGTTGCCACAACCTTACGCCTGCCCTGGACAGCTTACCCATGCCCTAAGCATCCTTCGACATGAAGCAAGGAGGCTAAAGAAGTCTATAAAAGGCTTTTCGGGTTTGAAATTTAAAATGAAAAACCGTGAACCTCGCCTTCAAAATTCTCCATGAATCCTCAACCCCCATTGCCTCAAATTGGTCCCATTAGCTTCGAAATTATCTTGCGAACCTTTCTGTGGAAGGAATTTGAAGAACAACGCAAGACATCGCAATTTTACAGAGGTTGTAGAGCTTCACCATTAACAAATTAAAGAAGCTTCAATTGAGGTAGGAGGAGTTGTCTTTTCTCAAAATTTTGATTGTAATAATGTTAGTATCATTTCAATTCCGTTTCTACACAATTTGACATGATAATTCAAGTTAATTCTCCATAATTGAATTGGAAGTTCAAAAATTCAAATTTTATGAAATCGATTTCAATTGACCAAACTTGAGCCTCATTCGAGTAATTAAAGGTTGGATATAGTTGAGAATAAGTTGTTGATGGATTCTAGATAGATTAATTACCAAAAATGTTAAGGAAATTGAAGATTGAAAATTTGAAAGTTCTGGTGTTGAACCAGAGCTAGAGGTTGAAGACGAAGTGACAAATTACCATTTCGCCCTTCAGTTCAAAATTTACCAAAATACCCCTTTCTGTTTTTTTTTTTTTTTAATTTCTATTTCTATTTGATTCATTTAAGCTTTGAAAAATAGATTAAGCAATAGTATGCTTCTGTAAATAAGCATGGGAGTGATTTTTTTCTTTTCAAAAAATTGGATAAAAAAATTAAATTATTTTCTAAAATTCCAAAAATACCCCTACATGAGAAAAGTTAAAAATTGAAAACTGTTTCACCAATAACCTTGGGGAAAATATTAGAATCTATTTAGAAACATGCCCAAAATATTTTTTATCACTTTGGAAATTTTAAAATCCTTAAAAATAAATTGTATTTTTCAAAATGACCAAAATACCCCTAGGTATAAAAATTAGGAATTTATCCTTTCTAGGATATTCCAACCTTAGGAAACATGATGTAAGTTATTCTATTTTCCAAAATTTGTGAGTTAAAAATACAAGGAAAATCTTTAAAAAGAACAAATATTTACAAAATGACCAAAATGTCCTTACTTTTTAAAACTTTATTTTTTATTCTATTTAGTTGTTCTGATTTCAAAGGAATGTTTGTAAAGTAATTGGACTTGTATATGATACCTTTTTGAGTAAAATAGTAAAGAATAAATCCTAGAAATTATGTTTATAAAAAATGACTAAATTACCCTTATTTAGAAAAATTAATTTTTTTTACTGTTAAAACCTCTTGAATTCAGAGAAAATAATTTATAACCCTAGGAAAACTATATAAAACATTTGAAAAGTTGAAAACAAGGATAAAATTTTTTAAAAGGTCATATTTATGAAAAATGACCATTTTACCCTTACTCTGTTATCTAACTATAATGTGTATGATGGATTACTATGATCATTGTTTATACATATAAATGTAATGTGTTAATGATATAACTGTGATTTCACACCTCCACTATCAGTGAGAGGTTGATATATTTGATGACTGTCCATTAGTGACAGTAATACTGAAAAACCCTAGGATAGATGATAAACTAAGATATGCTTAAACAATGACGAGACAATCTAGAAGTGATGGTGATATAAACAAGGATGATATCCATGGATACATGAAATTTTCATCAGTACCAATATAATAAGGAACAGTAAAGGTGATAGATGAGATAAGGAAGGTAAATTGAACTGAAAACCCTAACGAGTGAGAATTTAAGATGGAGGATGCAATGAACATAGGCTCTGGTGAGACCTTAGGGGTAGATAAAGTGTTAAGTCATGAACCGCTCGAAGTAAAGAGGCTGTCATATGACCGGCTTGGCGTCCCTAACAAAACGGAGCATTAACCAGATTCTGTTAAAAGTACCCTAAACCAAGTACTAGGCAGGGTATGTACTCCCAATCGTCAACCAAAGTTAACAAATTTTTGGATTAATTATGATACGCTTGTGTAAGCCCTCCTAGTGTTAGTAGTTTTAGAGGCTACGAAGGGCTCTAAATCAAGTAGAAATCCTAACTAGGCACGAACGGTGAGATGAGAGTCTACATTAGATAGACTACCCTCTATTATGTATATATCCCAAAATTGATGACCCATTCCTACACCCCCTTCTCTTTTAGACTCAACATGGTTGACAAATTCCAACCACTCTTTCATTTGACTATATTGCCCCTAGAAGGGAGATGAACTTATAACAAAGTCCAAGGCGATGATACTTTCATAGGATATGTATGATTCGCCTTCGAGCCACCAACATTATAGTTCCTTGGTAGTTTCACCATATAGACTTGCCAGTGGTTCTCTCTCATACACCACCACCCAGGTTCCTCAATGTGCCAATTAATCGGAGACGACCACAAACCCCTCAGCCTCCACAATCATCAATGAGGTCAGTGCAGGCTGGTAATATGAACCAACGAGAAGAGTTAGCAGATGAGGAAGATCCCTCTAAAGCTTCAAATTAGACTAAAAATAAGCTTTTGAGTAGAATAGTTAAAAGTTTCATTTCTAGTGTTTTGTATTTAAAACTATGAAAAGTATAACTTTTCTATATTTGTATATATAAAATAGTGAGAAGTTTGAATGACAGTATGATAATGAGTTAAGTTATTGTCAAAATTGTAATTCCCTGGACAAAGTAAGCTCTGAATTTTATCTGCGCCAATAACTCTTTTTGGTAATTCTTATTAATAAACATAAATAAAAAGGGGTGTTACAATTGGCGAGTTGGAAAGTCTATTTTGATTGCTTGACCCATTAGGTCCAACCAACTTTGCCATCCCTGTTGAAGATCAAGACTTCAATACTTTGATTTTGGTTTATTATATCATGCCAACCAAGTAAAGATGTGACATTGTATTGATTTTTTAGAAAAATAGGCTTGAGTGTGCATATAGCTATTAGATGATTCAAAATTATGTTAATTACAAATCTGAAATTTTTTCAATTGTTTTAATTGATTATATGAGTGTGCAATCAATTACAATAGTTAAAAGAACTTGGAATCAACAATTCAAGCTAATATAATCGATTAAGTTCAATTTAATCAACGACATATTGCCCAAAAAAGTTGAATCTTCATATTGCATTGATGTAACTAATTACACAATGAAAGTAATCAATTACATTGTCAATCCTGTTGTTTTACTAAGAGACAAAAGATTGATTTAATCGATCACACAATTTAGAATTCGTAGCCGAATCATGTAATATGTTATGTAATCTATTAAATCAATATTGAAATAAAAAATTCTCTATAAAAGACTTTCTTCTCTCATACAAAAAATATAAAACAAAATTCAATTTTCATATACACAAAACTCTTCAAGATCAAAGTTTACTGTCAAATTGATAACCTATCTTTCTATTTTCAAAGAAAGATCAAAGTGAAAAAAGGATTGATTGCATTCAAAGATTTGTCAGAGAATAGAGTCAAGAACCATATAAGTGTGTGAGATCAAATTCAATTGAGATATTTTGCACTTCCAAGGTGTATTCTAATCCAACAACTTTCTTTTTAAATCGTTTTAATCTTAGAGGGGCTCTAAGATTGACAAGAAAAAAGTGAGGTGGTTCTGGTTATTTCTCTTGTAGGTTTCAAGAAAAAAGTATATAGAAGTTGTGTGTGTATAATGTTTGTATTACACATTTCTATAATATAACAAGGGTTTGAGTAGGGTTGGATGTAGGCCTGTGTTTGGATTGAACTAGTATAAACCTCTGTGTTCATCTTTCTATCTCTCTTAAATTATTCTTGTTCATCAATCAAAAGATTTAATAATATCATTTTTTTTCTATGTAAGGGATTAATATACAAAATTGGGAAAAGTTTTTTGCTATATTAAAAGTTTAAAACCTTGAAAGTTTTTTTTTTTTTTAAAAAGGAATAAATCTATTCATCTCCTTTAGATTTCTTTGCCATATTCTACAATTGGTATCAAAGCTAGTTTCTTGAAAAATTATTCAAGGTTGTTTTTAAACATGTTTAAAGAAATGGCTAGAAATCAATTACCCTTTGTAGAAGATGCATCTATCAACAAACCACCACTGTTTTGTGGTGTGAATTATCCTTTCTAAAAAGTGAGGATGCAGATATTCATGAAGTCTATTAATAGAGACATTTTGGTTGTAGTGATAACTAGTTATTCAATCCCTTTATACATGGTAGAAGGAAAAATGGTTGAAAAACCTTTTGATCTATGGACCACAAATGAAGTTAGAAAATGAGAGAATGGCTCTAAGACTATGAATATTATCCATTTTTCCTTAATTTTAGATGAAATTTTTAGAGTTTTTACATGTACCATAACAAAGAAAATGTGGGATTTGATCTAGATTACTTATGAAGGGACAACTAAAGTGAGGAGATCAAGAAAAAACTCTCTCATTCAATTGTATGAGACCTTTAGAATGATTCAAGGTGAAAATATTTGCGATGTTCAAAAAGAGGTTTACTTATATTGTGAATCACCACAAAGGTTTAGGGAAAGTCTTTGAAGAAGAAGAGCTTAATGTCAAAGTCCTTAAATCTTTGAAGAGAACATGGCAACCAAAGGTGACAACAATCTAAGAATTGAAAGATTTAATAACAATGATCAATGATGAACTTTTTGGACAATTAAGAGTATGAGCTTGGTCTTGCAAGATTAACTGAAGAGGAAGAGATATAATAGAAAAGTAAAAGTTTGGCTCTAAAATCATCAATATCTTAAAGTGAAGAAAATGAAGGAGATGAAGTAGAAGGGTCAGATGTAAAAAATCTTTCTCTTCTTGTTAGAATATTCAATTTTTTTGAAGAATAACTCAAAGTACAAACCTCCATAGTTCAAGAAAGTAATCAAGAAGAATAAATCAACCTCTACTTTCACTTGTTTTGAATGTGAAAAAGTTGGACAGATCAACGCATATTGTCCTCAGTATCCCACAAAACAACAGATTGGAGACAAAAAGAAAAAGTTTCTAGAGAAGAAAAAGAATGCCTATATTGCTTGGAAAGACAATGCTTCCAACTCCTCAAGTGACACAAGTGAAAATCAAGAAACAAATTTGTACCTCATGGTAGAAAATGATTAAGAAAATGTTGTAACTAGTTATGACTCAGATTATGTGGATAACTATGATCAATTGCTTGATGTTTTTAATGAAATGCACAAGGAAGCAAAGACTTTGGCTATGTCTAACAACACACTCAAAGGAAAGCATAGATGACATGTAGACAAACTAGTTTCAATGCAAAAAGAATTAAATGATCTCAATATTGAAAATTGGTAACTCTACAAGCACTCTTTCTCATTGTGAAAATTGTAAGGTTCTTGAAGAGAAAAACAGATATTTGGCAAATGCCTTATCAAAATTCACAAAGGAAAGTAAGAATCTTGATAATCATTTATCAAAGCAAAGAAACATGTTTAATAGAGTTGGAATTGGTTTAAACCAAAGCCTAACAAAATGTATTTCAAAAGCTATTTTCATCTTACCAAAGCTTCAAGCTCTATAAATAAAACATGTCATTACTACATGATAAAAGGCCATACCTCAAACAACTATTTTATTAAAAAGTTGGAGTTCCAAGTGGCAAATTGAAATGGTTTTCCAATGGAAAAAGTTAGAATACTAATCCCCAAAGATCCAAGCTAAATTGGGTACCTAATCCTTCATTTAATTTGCTTGTAGGTGCGTCTTAAAGCCAAGCAATCATTGTGGTATCTTGAAAATGTTGTTCAAGGCACATGAGAGGGGACATGACTAAATTTGTCTCTTTAAAAGAAAAATAGGGAGGATTATATGAATTGACATAGTTGACAACTCTCTAACTACAAACATTGAAAATGTGCTCTATGTTGACAGGTTAAGGTAAAATCTACTAAGCATATGTTAGTTGCTTGACAAAGGACACAAGGGAAAATTTTGAATGATGATGAAGATATAGGTTTAGTACAAGAAATTCCTACCATAGATGAAGAATAAAAAAAGATCACATTAAAACAACACAAACTCTTGTAAAGTAACTTCTAAAAGAATAGAGAACTCCAAGGAATTTATCTCTAGATAATATCATTGGTGATATTTAGAAGGGAGTATCAATAAGAAAATTAATGAACTTACTATATGAAAACATGGCCTTCGTTTCACAAGATCAACCTAATACTATTGATGAATTATGGATTATGGCTATGCAAGATGAACTAAACCAATTAAGAAGAAAAAATGTTTAGGAGTCAGTACTAAGAAATGATCAAATAAATATCATTGACACCAAATGGGTTTATAGAAACAAAATGGATGAAAATGAGATTATCAATAGGAACAAAGTTTGCTTAGTTGCTAAGGGATACAACTAGTAAGAAGGGATATATTTTGGCAAAACATATGCACTAGTAGTTAGATTAGAGGAAGTAATATTGTTACTTGCCTATGCTAACTACATGGACTGCAAGCTATTCCAAATGGATGTAAAAAGTGTATTTCTTAATGGACTATAGCACAAGAAGTCTATGTATCACAACTACTTGGCTTCATATACAACAAAATTTCTAGATCATGTCTATAAATTGATGACGATCTATAGCCTTATACAAGCTCCTAGGCAATGGTATGAAAGATTAAGTAATTTCTTACTTGATAAAAAATCTGAGAAAGGTGAAGTTGGTAAAACGTTTTTCATTAAGAAAACCTCACATGATGTATTGTTAGTACAAATTTACGTAGATGATATTATCTTGGGTTCTACTAACAATACACTTTGTGAAGAATTTGCAAAAAGTACGTAGGGAGAATTTGAAATGTGTATGATGAAATAATTGAATTTCTTCCTTGTACTTCAAGTGAAACAAATGATGCATGGCATTTTTCTTCACCAAACCAAAATACTACAAAGAATTGCTAATGAAGTTTGATATGAAAAATTGCAAAGAGTTTGCTACACCAATGACAACATATTGCTACTTGGATTATGATGAGAAAGGTAAATCTTTTGATGAAATCAAATACAAAGGTATTATCGGTTCTTTATTATATCTCATTGCTCATAGAACAAATATAATTCTCAATGTATGTCTTTGTGCCAAATTTCAAACATGTCCAAAAGAATCTATTATATTGTTATAAAAAAGGATTCTAAAATATCTAAAAGGAACTTTAGACATAGGATCATGGTATCCAAAAGGTACAAATGCCACTTTAGTTAGTTATTTTGATTCTAACTTTATAGGATGCAAGTTGGATAGGAAAAGCACATATGGTACTTGTCATCTATTTTCCAATGGTCTAGTGTCTTGGCACAACAAAAAGCATGCTTGTGTAGCATTATCTACAGTTGGGGCAAAATACATTGTTGTTGGTAGTTGTTGTGCACAATCATTGTGGCTTAAACAAAAACTCTAAGATTTTGGTCTCAATATTGATCGTATTCCACTAAGGTGTGATAATACAAGGACCATGAATTTGACTAAAAATCCCATACAACACTTAAGAACAAAGCATATAGAAATAAGACATCATTTTATTAGAGATCACATATAGAAAGGTGATTGTAAGATAGAGTTTCTTGATACAAACTCACAACTAACTAATATTCTCACAAAATATTTGCCTAAAGATAGTTTTTATAATCTAAGAAATGAATTTGACATTTTAAGAGAACCTAGCGTCAACTAAAGCCAATTATTAATGTGATGATAGATGTATTGAAAATTGTTGAGTGTAAATGGATTTAATGATATGTTTTCACACAAAAATCACAAATACTACATAATGTAATTAATTACAACACTGGCTAATTGATTACATAAGCATTTTTTTTTTACTAAAAATAAATTTTGAAAGTATGTGTTAATCAATTACACCTTGGGTTAATCAATTACACATTATTTTATGTGAAAATAACATGTTTTATGCCTCTGCCTTAATTGATTATGTGTAGCGGTAATCAATTACAACCTGTAATTTGTATCTACTAAAAGCTTATGTGTTACTATAATTGATTACATGCATTGCTAATAGATTATAATATGTGTTTTTGTAAAGCCTACAAATTTGTGTATGTCTATTTTAATCGATTACACTTGGTATTAATCGATTACATTTGTGTTGTAGGAAATCACAAATTTTCGTATGTCTGCTTTAATTGATTACATACATTGGTAATTAGTTATTGTTCGATATATGTGAAAACTCGAAGACTTAATTGGTTGTTTTAAATCAATTACAATATTTAATAATCGATTACATCTATGTTTTCACTTATAATGCTAATTTTTTAATATTGTCTATTTTAATCAATTACAACACAACTTAATCAATTACATAGTTGATTTGTATGTTTCCATTTTCATTGTCTTAATTGATTATACTTTAAATTAATCAATTACACAATTTTTTGGAAAATTTCATACACCTAATATGAACATCAAGAACAATTTAATTGATTACATTCATTGTATAGGTAAGTGCTATGGTGAGTCTGGTACCAAAAACTATCTAAGGTTTCTTCCTAGTTCATCTTCCCATTGTTTTTACTTACTTCTTTGTTATAGGTGACAATCTAAATAAGGTAGAAGTAGGTAACTCATAGCGAGAATGTTGCACTACCATTTCCAAATGATTTCTTCACTAAAATGGTTCCTAAGATACTTCAAATTACTTCCTTCAAACTTAGTAATAACATGTGTTAAATTCTTATCTTCAGAATTTACTTTTGATTCTCTAATCACTAACCTTTGATCTTATAGGAAGACTCATCATTCAAAGGAAAATTTCTTGATGGAGTCTTGAGTGTGCGAATGCCCCGAATGCATTCTCACCCTTCACAACTCTATCAAGATCAACTTGCTTCTTTGATAACATTCACCTTGCTAAATGCAATTATGTATAAAGAGCAATTCATCCATATATTGACATGCTTGCTTAATCATTCACAATTATTCACAAAGACCATAATTTCTTAAAACTCTTGTAGTCAACATCACTACATCAAAGGTACATTCGCCCAAAGATAAGTCCATGTCACCACATTAGTCATGCGAAAATGATACATATAAGGTACTTATGCACACAAGATTAAAACTACTTTTATAAGAATAGAGACAATTTATTTCCAAGACATAAGACAACAAAATAGGTCACTTGAAGCATATTTAACTTATTTATTTTTACAACAGAGACATGGACAGGAAGTATCGAATGTAACTTCACAAATTGAAAGGAATAATACATAGAGTATTTGCTCATAAGGGATCAAGATTATGTCACCTTTCAAAAAAAAAATTCATCACTAGCCATAAGTCTATCCTTTCACACTTAAGCTATTACCCTTTTTCCTATGGTAGGATTTCTAATAATATCTTGGGATAAGATAGTCAAAAGGAAACTATTTGTCTAATATTTCCATCATTCTCGGCCTTCCTCTATTGTTGTTCTTTGGTATGTTTTCAATACTCCCAACATTTATTGGTGCAAACCATTAGTTTTTTATCATGTGCCCCATCTTTCCATAATTGTGATAGATTATAAGTGATTGTTGTTGTTATGACTTCTTACAATCCCACACCAGATGTTGTCCCTTACATTGGAAACACTTAATCCTATCGTTGGGTTTGGGGTTTTGTTATCTCTTAGATAATGGTCTCCTCTAGCTAGTGCTCCCACCATTTGACAGGTTTGGCCTGAAATAAGGCTTTTAGTTCCTCTTAAAATTTCTCTAATCATTTTTCTGTGGTCCTTCAAGTTTCCACATGACATGTTTAGCATAAATACCTCCTTGAATGCTTCCCACGACATGAAGTCGTCCTCTACTCTAACTGATTGACGAGTCATCTTCCACCAATTTTTGGTGTCTTCGACTAGCATGAACGTAGTGAAAGTCACCTTGTATTCTTTAAAACATGCCATTACCTCAAAGATTTTCTCAATGTTAGGTAGCTAGAGTTGTGCTTCCTCAAGATTGAAATTCCCATCAAACTTTTTAGGTTGATTTTTGTTAAAGGCAGATAATCCACAATACTTCACGAGCTCAACTTCTCGATCTTATACTAGATTCTCTAATACTGTAGTTATACTTTCAAGTACTTGTTGGGTTTTCCTACTAGGCCTTCCCGTCATTTTGTTTCTCAAAAAATAGTTATTAGTTTCCATAATGACTAATAAGAACATGCTTATAATTGCTTAAATTATAGTTAAGCAATAATGACATACAAACATTTCAATCAATTCCACACGACTATATCATGGTCGATGCGAGCATCAAAATACAACATATAATCTATAAATCCCATGTAGCCATTCCTAATGGTTCACGAGAATACTACACTATAAGATTCATTTTCTCACTAATGTCACGACAATCCTATGAGATTGTGTAACACACCAACAATTAGGGTCATACCCTAGTCTTGGTAAGACAAACTAATTTGACAACACTCTACCCACATAGTCTTTGGATCCCTTTTATTCATATGTGTATTTGATTCATTCATGTTTCCCTCCTACTAAAAGCCTGCCACGAGTAGCTCCTTGTTCGTGCCTCTTTTGTTTTGCAACGACGATCAGTCCCTACCCACATCAGCGCTTGGGATTTTACATGCCAACCATCTTTTCCTTGGTTCATCCTCAAAACACACTAGATTAGAAGAAAGAACCAGACTTTGATACCATTATTCTAACATCCCAAATTATAGTCCATAAAACACATTGAATTCTCCTTTTTATCAAAATTTAAAAAAAAAATGTTTCATTTAACTACTTGAAGCATTTAAGATTCAAAGAAATATTGTGAAATTTGACAAAAAAAATGTAGAAAATTTTTGTATTTATTAATGAAAAAGCAGAAAAATGAGTTTGATGCTCAAAATTGATCTTGTTAACAAATGCACTATGTAAATACTGTAATCTCACGAGTACATATGTACTTAAAAAATATGAGATGTAAAAAGACTGAATACATATATATTATTAAATATATAAGAGTTTGAAATTCAGTGAAAAAAAAAATATCCATATTGCATCCATAAACTGTAATCCAATTTATCCCAAAAAGTATAGCCAAAAATACAATTGGCAAAAAAACTAGATGATTGAACCTTAGGTCTACACATAAATATATCAAAAATGAAACCTAGACTCAAAGCATTAATCTCTAGCCTTCAATCTTATCAATGTCTAGTATGTCAGGCATGGGTCAAAAAAGTCAAGAGATCCCACTAGTAGATCCCCTAAGAGGTGACATTATTGGGTTACTCCTTTGAGTCCTCTTTAGGGTCCTTGTTTTCCTAACCCTCGACTAAAAAATTTGACCTTCCTACAGTAGGAGCAACTTTTGGTATCTCAACCTTTGACTTTGGAACCTTGGCTTTTGTCTTGAGTACCTCATCCTTAAATTCATCTCCTAGATGATGAGACATTGAAGATGACGATGAAGATAAGATCTCAATAACCTCTCTTGGTGTGATGTGATGAAAATGTGGCGGCATAGGTTGTGTCTAATGATGCTAAGGTAAAATGAAGATGACCAACAAAGTGGTCCTTGCTCATGATCACATCGTGAGTCCACCTCTTGTGGATATAATCAATCTGTAGATGAAGTCAAGGTCCAAACATGTTCACTTACTCCTAATAAGAGAAAATAAAGGAATGGGTATTACTGCTTCATCAAGAAACACTTAGACAACTCATGAAAACATATAAAGATGATCAACCATACTCGTATGGTTGTTGGGATGTTACAAAGATCCTTTTAACTACTTTTAAATGAAACTTTTTAGGATTAGACTAAAACCTAACACACTAATAGATGTTAAACATAAGATAGAGTAAAGAGCTAATCATATCTCTATAGATCATTTGATATACTAGTTTACCTAAGACATCTTTTGATAAAAGATAGGAGGAATGCATAGGAGTTTTCATGGGTTTAGATTCATTTATCTTGTATTTCTTAAGTAGTTTGTATATTTTTATTGATGGATGTATATACCTTCTTCCTTTAGTTTAATTTACGGACCAAGGAAAAACTTGAGTTCTTCCATCATGCTCATCTAAAATTCGCTCTTCATTAGGTTAGAGAATTCCTAGCACAAAGATTCATTAGTAGCTCCAAAGATAATATCATCAACATAAATTTGAACTTTAATCAAATCTTTGCATACTTATCTTTTAAAAAAAGCAGTATCAACTTTGCTTATCATTAAATCATTCTTTAGAAGAAAAAAGCTTAGTTTATCATACCAAGCTTGAGGAGCTTGTTTCAAACCGTAGAGTTTTTTTATGTTAGAAAACATGATATGTTAAAATAGAATCTTCAAAATAGGTGGTTGTCTAACATACATATCTTCTTTATTAATACCATTTAAAAGACAATCTTAACATCCATTTGAAAAAGGTTAATGTTTTTATGAGAAGCAAAAGCAAGTAAAATCCTTATAGCTTGTAATTTAGCAATTAGAGAAAAGGTTTTTGTGAAATCAATACCTTTTTGTTGATTATACCCTTGAACTAATAACCTTGTCTTATTTTTTTACCATTTTTCTTCTTCATCCAATTTGTTTCTAAACACCTATCTTGTTCCTATGATGCTTTTAATTTTAGGCTTTGGAACAAGAGTATAGACATTATTCCTTGTAAATTTATGAAGTTCTTCTTCTTCCATAGCAATAATCCATTCATCGTTGGCCAACGCTTTGTCCATAGTCTTCGTTTCAATATCAGAGACAAGGGCATAGGATGTAATATTTCCAAAATATTATTTGTCTTAACCCCGTCAAACTTATCTCCAATGATTTGGTCTTGAAGATGATTGTTTACAAACTTTCATTCTCTCATATGTGGAACATAGATTATTGATTTGTAAATTTAGGGGATTATTCAATTTGTTATCCTTCATTTGTCTTTGTATTTATAATAGGATCAATTTGTGAATCTACAAAGTCATCCTAAAGATTTGAAAGTCTCCTATTAGAGGTTAGTGCATCATTAAATTTCACATGGATTGATTCTTCCACAATAGACGTAGACATTCTAGAGTTAAAAACTCTATATAACTTAGAAGTATCAAAATATCTAAGGAACATACCCTTATCCACTTTAGAGTCAAATTTTCTTATTTGATCGTTAGTGTTAGGATAAAACACTCATATCTAAAAGGATGAAAGTAAGAAATGTTAGGTTTTCTTCCTCTCCATAGTTCATAGGGAGTCTTTTCAATAATAGGTCTTATTAATATTTTGTTTCAAATATGGCATGCAATATTTACATCTTCTATCCAAAAGTGTTTAGGAACATTATTTTCACAAAGCATAATCCTAGCCATTTCTTGAAGAGTTCTGTCATTCTTTCAACTACTCTATTTTGTTGAAGACTTCTTAGTTAAAAGAAGTTGTGAAAGATGTCATTATTTTCTTAGAATAATCGGAACTCTTGGTTTTCAAATTTAGTTTCAAGATCAATTATAATAGCATAAATGCAAAAGTCTTTCTCATTTTGAACTCTTTTACACAATATTTCAAAAACTTAAAAGGAGTTATGTTTATGATATAAGAAGTATACCCATATATATATATATATATCTAGAATAGTCATCAACAATGACAAAATCATACTTCTTATCGCCCATACTTCTTTTGCTAGGTGCAAATATATCCATATGCAACATTTCCAAAGGTCTTGAAGAGGAAACAATATTTTTAGGTTTGAAAGATGTTTCAATTTGTTTTCCCCTTTCTAACAAGCTTCATAGAGAATATGAGTTTTTCAAGAAATCTCAAGCAATCCTTTAACTAAATCTTTCTTAACCATTTTTGAAATATGTTTCAGATTCACATACCTAAGTTTTTTTATGCCAAACTCATCTTTCATCTTCTCTAGACATTAAACATGTTACATTTTGTTTATATAGTCCTTATAAATCAATCTCATAAAGATTATGGTATCTTTTGGAAATAAAAAGAATGTTGCCATCAATGTTTTTAACTATGCAATTGTCTTTGTTGAACAAGACAATATAGTTGTTGTCACAAAATTAACTTATGTTCAGCAGATTATATTTTAATCCTTCAACACATATAATATTATCAATGGTGGGCAGAGGATGTTTACAATTTTACCTATATTTATTATCTTTCCTTTACCTATGCCTCCAAAGGCAACATATCCATCAAGGGGTCTAAGGTCTTAGAACATAGACCTTTCTCCCCGTCATGTGTTCTGAGCATCCATTGTTCAGGTACCAACTTTAGCTTTTTCCTAGCAAGGATATCTACTTAGGTATAATTATAGATTTTGGTACCCCAAATTTGTTTGGGTCCTTTTTCATTAACTTTTTAAAGTATTTTTAGTCTTTTGCTTCCTTTTGTGTGTCAATTTGTATTCTAAATGACCAGAGTTTCCATAAACATGATAACATACTATACTGGACTTTTGAGCAAATGATTTAGATTTTGTCTTATGGAACCCAATTCCAAATTTATAAAATGGATACTGTTGATTTTTCAAGAGCATTTTGATAGCAATAGATCCAAATTTATAAAATGGATACTTTTGGAAATATCTTTTTGCAAACAAGTAAATTCATCTTTTAATCTATGAATCTTGGACCTATAGTCTATATGATCCTTGTTTGGACAGTTTATCAAACTATGTTCAAGAGTCTTAACTTTTTTTATTTCAATTTTCATTTTATTTCTTTAAAAGAAAACTTTGAGAAACTATTTCATTATAATTTTCTTTATATCTTTTATATTGAAGGGAAATCATATAAGAATTTTGTAAAAGAGTTTCATAAGACATTTATTCATAATTTGAAGAATTATCTAATGAAGAAGATGAAATTTTAGATACAAATTTTACCTTTTTATTTGTGTCTATGTCAGTCATTAAATAGCCATTAAAATTTTCTTTTTCTTCTTTTAGTGTCACTTCTTTTGAAGCTTAGGACATTCTGCCTTGATGTATTTACGCTTCCTACACTCAAAGCAGACAATATCGTTGCTTTCTTACATGTATTTTCTCATGTACTTGTCTTTCTTTCTGGATGAGTGCTTATACTTTCCTTTCTTCCTCAACATTTTCTTGAACTTTCTTGAAAGGAAAGATACTTCCTCATTAGTAGATTCATCTAAGCTATCTTCTAACTTTTTAGATTATTATACTTTTAGACTTTTGTTGTTGGATGTTCTCTCTTCCTTTCTTTAATTGGACTTTCCTACTTGGTGAGTTGCAAATCCTTGATGAACTAGTTGGCTTTCAACAAGTAATTTTGTTTCATAAACTTTGAAAGTTCCTAGAAGCTTATCTAGAGAGAGATTTTTCATATCTTTTGCTTCACTAACGATTGTAGTCTTGATCTCCCATTTCATTGTGAGGTTGTCTAGGATCTTCATGTTGTTTTGAGCTTTAGTAAAAGTATGACCAAGGCGGTGAGGACCATTTAAGATAACATTTGATCAATGGTCTCTTCCTCCTTCATAACAAAGTTCTCATATTGCCTCATGAGCGTAGCAATTTTCCTCAATCAAACATCTTTTGTTCCTTCATAATTTATTTTGAGAACAACCCACAACTCTTTGACAATTATTAAAGTCTATAACTTACTATATTATGTCTTTGTAAGAATGTAGGTGATAGTGTAACATGCTTTTGGAAGAGGTTAACCTTTAACATGGATTTCAATACCTCAACAAATTAGTCCTAAGCTTTTGGCCAAAAAATACTCAAGTTCACAAAAAAAATATTTGTATTACAAAAATAGTTTTGTATTATTTCTTCTCCAATAAATAAAATATTTTCTAGTTTCTTCATATTTTTCATAAATACATCTCAACAATATTATTTTAAGTTTACATTTAAAGTCATAGTTTACTTTTATGCTAGTCAATCACTTTTTGCTATATGATATAATATGTTTTTTTTGGATCAGCCAAAAATTAAAAGATAACATTGTTATAGGTATAAAGAGTACCCGAATATATGATATAATATTTATAATAAATAAAATAGACTAAAATATAGTTTCTGTCCTTACAATTTAGTGCTTTTTTGGTTTCATCCTTGCAATTTTTTTTATTTTAATCCTTGCATATTATGTTTGTTTTGCTTTGCAAGACAAACAAAAAAAAAATATAAGAAAGAGGGTTGAATTGTGTTTTCAAAATTTTTTAAAACTTTCGTTGAAAACAAGCAACAAGATAGTTTGTTCTTTTATAATCGAAGACAAAAGGAAATGTTTTTATAACAAACAAACAAATTATCAAACTACTTTTATTAAACAAAAACAACAATTCTCCCAGTTTGTCATAAAATAAAAAATAACAAGAGAAATAAGAAATTTTATACTAGTTTACCCTTACCACTAAGGATAGTCTAGTTTTTGGCAAACTTCCAAGTTTGACTACATGAAAGATATACAAACATTCTTTTATCAAGCCATTTTTGGCTCTACAACAAATAGTATTTCCTAACTTTTTCAAGCTCAACAATAAGTATTCTTTCACAAACCACTTTTGGCATAACCTCATAGGTATATAAAAAGAGATGGACTTAGGTGACTCTCAACGTTTGTATTAGATATGTAGAATATTGACAAAGAAATCTAGAAAGGGGTGAATAGATTTGTCCCCTTTTAAAAAAAATTACTTAGATATTTTACAATCACTCAACGAAAGGCTTTGTAATCTTTGATTTGAAAATTATTTCACATAGAAAAAGTAAACAAATTATTAAATCTCTTGAATTAATAAACCAAGAAAAGATAAAGAGAGATGAAACGATTAACACAGTTGTTTATATTGGTCTAGTCAATCTTAGGCCTACATCCAATGTTAGTTTGATAACCCTAGTCAAATCATTCTTGCATTATAGAATTGTGAATAGAAACATTATGCATATACAAAGATTCTATAAAACCCTTTTCTTAAACCCTTAATAAATTCTTACAATAAGTATCCCACTTTTTTTTGTAATGCCCCTTTTTATTTACTCTTAAATTTTAAAAATTGTGTCGAAATAACTTTAAGGCAAGTAAAACATTAAAAATCTAACTTGTTAGGGGAATTACAATTTGACAGAACACAATATTTCACACAACTTCATTCAGGGTATTCTCAACTTAATTATACAATGCAAATAAAGTCATAAGTAAAATTGTTATTACATTACCTAGTAGCAAAAAAAAAATGATATTCATAAAAACTTTCCAGATTTAATTTCAAAAGGATCTTCTTTTTCTGAAGAGACTTCTCTCCTATATGGACTATTGGCTTGGACTGATCTCATAAATGATTGTGGGGGTTGAGGAGTTCGAGGTCGTCGTTGTGTTGTTGGAACACCAGTGAATCTTAGGGGTGGAGTCTAGGATAGAACTACTGGTAAATCTATGTGGTGGAATTTCCATGAGACTACGATGCTCGTAGGCCTGAAGGCGAACCAATCATATCCCATGAACGTATCATCTCCTTGGACTCTATCATAGGTTCATCCCCTTTCTAAGGATGTTATGGTCAAGTGGAATAGTGGTTCAAATTTATATACCATTTGTGTTTGAAAATGTAGGGGGGTGTAGGAGTGAGTCATCGATCCTCGAGTAACACATACAAACAAATAGAAGGGTTGTCTATCTAACGTAGGCTCTCATCTCACTGTTCATGCCTAATTAGGAATTTTACTAGTTTTAGGGCCCTTCACAGCCTCCAATACTACTAACTCCAGGTGGACTTACACGAGCGTATCATAAATGATCCAATTTGCAATCTGTGGTTGATGATCGGGAGTACATATCCTGCCTGGTACGGGGTCCAGAATACTCTCAACCGGGCCTTGGTAATGCTCCACTTTGTTAGGGACGCCAAGTTGGTTTTGTGACACCCTCTTCTCTTTGAGTGGTTCACAACTTGACACCTGATCTACCCCCAAGATCTCACCAAAGCCTGCTTACATTCCTCAGGTACCTTTTATGGTCAACCATTGCATTCCTCATTCTTAATTCTCACCCGTTAAGGTTTTCAATACAATCTACCTTCCTTATTTCATTTACCAACTCTAGTATTCATTCTATCTTGGTACTAATGACATGTTCAAATATTTATGAATAGCATCCATCTTTTATCTTTATATCACAATCATTTTAGATTTATCATCATTGTTTAAGCATTTCTCAGTTCATCTTTTATCCTAAAGTTATTTCAGAATTTACTGTCTCAAATAGACAGTTATCATGAATACTTACCTCTCATAAAAAATAGAGGTATTAAATCAAATTTATATCATCATGTCAATACATTTAAAAGTATAATCAATGATCACAGTAATCAACAATATACATTTTATCTAAATAACAAGACAAAGGCAAAATGGTCATTTTTTTCATTTTTCTTTCCAATCTCTTTTTATCTTTATATTCATGTGAAAGAGGTAAGCATAGACGTTTATGATTCTCTATTTGTCTTTGTTTAGAAATTTCACTGAAAAAGGAGTTCTTTTGGAGATTTTTTTCTTCAGAGGGGTATTTTGGTCATTTTACAAAGTTTATCCTTTTCAGGATTTTCCCTTCACATTCCAACTCATAAAATTTTATAAAGATTCCTGATACTACCTGTGGTTGCTTAGAATATTTTTCCTAAATTTAGAATGACCAAACAGTGATAAAATTTGTTTTTATAAGATAGGGGCATTTTGGTCATTTTGGGATTAAAATTTATTCCTAAGGATTTTTAAACTTCTAAGATGGTAAAAATACCCTAGGCTTATAGTTCATCAAATTATGATAAATTTCCCCTAATTTATTGACCAAAAGGATCTTAAAATTTTAAATTTTCTCACTTAAGGGTATTTTGGTCATTTTAGAAAATTTAAGTTAATTTTATTGAAAGATTTTTGAAAATTTGCTTTATCATTCATACACAAAAATAGATCTATCTTATGGTCTTGTGTCGAAACTTGGATAGATAAAATTGATAGTGAAAATTAAAAAATTAGGCTATGGGTATTTTAGTAATTTTCTTATACCAAGGGTAAAATGGTCATTTTGGCTTTTTGTTCATCTTCTTCCTCACTCCCTCTCTGGTTTGTTTCGAATTTAGTTTGGATTTCCCCTATTCTTCTTCATTTTTATTTATGGGTTCATTGGTAGCCAATTCAAACTTGTGGACAGCAATTTGCCCACTAAAATAATATTTTTCTTCTGTAAAATTATAGAAACTCGAAATAGAATGATGACCCTCATCCTAGTTTGATTCTCAAATTCCTTACACAATCCTGGGTAATTCTCTGCCTAGACTCATTCGAATAATATTTATAAAGGGTATAGAATAGCTAATTTCATCAGAATTAGTATATAAACATAGAATCGAATTGTCTCTGTCAGAGTTCTTAAGCTGTTCAAATTCAATTTGTACTTGGAGAATTCAATTATCTCAAAGTTTTAAATTGTTAGGAAAACAAATTTATATAATTTAAAATGACTCTACGAATCAAATTCAAAGAAAAGATAGCTCCTCCTACCTAGAGTTGAATTTCCAGCAAGTCTCCAATGATGCTCTGGCATCTTTACTAACTTGCGATTCTCTAACTGGATTAATATGGAGCCACGAGAGTGAGGGATTGAGGAGAATTTCAAAGATGAAATTCATGATTTTCCTTTTCAATTTCAAATTCAATTGAGTATTTATAAACCTTCGTAGCTCCCTTGCTTTACGTTTAAGGATGCTTAGGTTATGGGCGAGTCTAGCTAGGTTAAGGCAGGGCATAGGCAATGTGAAAATGGCAAGACATCGCTATTACAAATTAGGAGTCTCGAGGTTCAAGGAGGTGACAAAGCTGCTTCAATGGTGGTTTACGTTTAAAAAGTTAACTTAAGTAAATTTTAATTCATAAAAATAATAATGATGAGCCTAGTAGTCAAATGACAATCCCTGCGTCCCTTTACACTCTTCGACCTCAATGTCCTTCTCTTTGAACCCGCCCTACACCCTTTTGCCTTTCGCGTTTTATTTTTTTCGTTTTCTTAAACCATTGCTTTTAAGCCCTATATGGTTTTAATTCGTGTTTAATGCTACCCTTGAGGGGTAACTTAGTTAGTGCATTCTACTTCTCTTCTCCCTTTCTCCTCAAGACTTGGGATCGAATCCCTAGTTCATCCCTTCCCCCAGCTTCCTTCCTTTTCTATTTTTTTTCTTTTTCTTATTTTCTCTTTTATTTTCTTTTTCTTCTAATTTTTTGTTTTTAATTTTAATAATTCCATTTTAAATTTCTAAATTCTTCCAAAAATCCAAAAAAACTTAATTATATTTTCCTTACACTAATTTAAATTTTCTCTTCCTAATATTTATTTTATTTGATAAAAAATTTATTTCTTTTATGTTAAAATATTTATTTGTTTATATTTAATCCCTAAAAAATTATTTTTAACTTCTAAAACTTATATTCTGATTCTTCTCCTTTTTATTCTTCCCTTCCCTTATTTTTATTTTATCAAAACATTATAAAGTTAATTTCTATTAGGAAATTAATTTATATTTCCATCTTTTAAGTTTATTTTAATTTTTAATTTTGACTAACTAAATTCTTTTAAATCTTTCTTTCCTCTCTCTCGCTTTCTTCTTTTCATTTTTTTGGAAAATATTATCCATTAAAATAAATAGTATTTTCTTCATAGCACATAAAATTCTAATTTCCATTTTGCGAAAATTTTATAATAATGGAAAGGAAAAGGAGCAAAATTTTATATTTAATTTTATAATCTCATTAATTCAAAAATAGGATGTTACACTTTTCTCAATCTTAGAATTCTTCTAAGAATAAAACAAACTAAAATGAAAGTTGTTGGATTAGAATACACCTGAGAAGTGCAAAATATCCAATTTAAATTTGATCTTACACACTTAGATGATTCTTGATTCTATTCTTTGACAAATCTTTAAATAGAATCAATCCTCATTTCACTTTGATATCTTTCTTTTAAAACAAAAATAAATTTTCTTAATTTTAAAGTAAGCTTTGATCTAAAAGAGATTTTTTATTTGAAAATTCAATTTCGTTCTATTTTTTGTGTTTCAGGGAAAGTCTTTTTATAGAAAACTTTTTATTTCAAAACTGATTTAACATATTATATAACAAATTACAAAATTTAGCTATGAATTTTGAAATGTGTAATCAATTAATTCGATACTTTTTTCTCTTAGACAATAGTAGGATTGATCATGTAGTCGATTACCTTACTAGTGTAATCGATTACATTAATGCATTATGTAACGACCTCATTTTCATTACTAAAAGACACAAACATAAGAGACTACTTTCATTAACTAAACAAAAGTCATAGGTACATTATTCAGAAGACAAAGAGACAAAAAAAATTCTAAACTTCGTCTTCCGGATCTTCGGAGGGATCCTCTTCCTAGGAGAAATCAATCCTGGGAGCATATCTGACCACTTTATGTCTAGCCTGGCTTGAGGAAGAGTTGTTGGGACGTCTCCTCCTAGGATGTGATGGGAAACCAGGAGGTGATTCAAACACTCTTGGGGGTTCCACCTGAGTTAATATAATAAGGAGATCTATTTGCCCATAGGAAGTGATAGCAAACGGAGCTGCATGGAAGAAAGTAAAACAAACATATCCTGTATAGGTATCTAGTTGACATAATGAATCCCTTGTCCATCGTCCACACAAAGCAGTGATAGATAAGTGGAATAATGGGTGAAATTCTTCAGACAGCTTTTCCTGAAAGGGGTCGTGTAGGAGTGAATCTTCAATTCTGAAATAATCATATAATATGGGCGTACTTGGAAGCGTATACTCTCAATCTCACCGTTTCGTGCCCTATCTACTAAATTACTAACGTATTTAGGGATCCCTTGTTGCATCTTTACTTCTACTGCTAGAGGACTTAAGCAAATCGTAATATTGAGACCATGAGTTGCAATATTTTTGGGTGACGGTCAGGAGTACATATCTCAAGCTGGTACATAGCTTAGATACTCTCTATTGACTTTGGTAATGCTCTATGACTCCTCAATCCGGGAAATTCACAAACTTGGTGCCTAAACACCCCCAAGGACTTCCACAGCCTGCATACATTTCTCAGGTACCTTCTGTAGTCAACTCATTGCATTTCCTCCATTCTTTAATCTTACTCTCGTTCTATTTATCCATCTTTACTTCTACCGATCATGTCTTCTAGGTACTAGATCCCTAGAATCTTCTAATATGAAGATTCTTGCTTTTTGTTTAGCCATTACTGGATCTGTCTTTGACCTGAGGGGGATCTCTTCTGTTTATGAAGACTTATCGATCTATTTATTTTTTTGAATTGAGGTAGTAATAATTGTCTCTTCTCTATAATTTTTGGTGTCTTATTTATTTTGTTTAACACCAAAGAATGTTCATTGAACACTTATTTTTTCACCAATATACTTACTGGATTTTATGTCAGAAAGTTGCTCTTACTTTTCAACCTTAGGTTTAAATAATTCTTTTTAAGAAACCCTTATTCTTTCAAGTTAAATATCTAAGTATCCTAGTCACAGAGTTTTTGGGACTTTTTGATAGGGTTTCTTAGAAAGAAATTATGATTTAATGAATATAATTAGGTCTAGGAATATTTTGGTCTTTTCTCATAAAAGTTCTTAGAATTTTCTTGTCTTCTTCCTACTATGAGAATTTTAAATGTTTCACTTGTGGCTATAGTCATAGAAGTTTCTATATCCTTCTCAAGGTTAAATATTTTATCTATTTCTTTTCAAGGGTATTTTGGTAATTTTCTTAAAAATCCTTATTTCAACCTTATTTATTGGAATTGTACCATTAATGTTTCTATGAAATAAAATGATTTTCATTTCCAAACAACTAGATTGTTTTCTGGTCATAAAAATGAATTTTTAATGGACAACTTAATTCATGTAAACTATAAGGGCAACATGGTCATTTTTATAATATAATTTTATTTTTAATGATTTTTCAAATTAAACAAAATGTTATATACCATAGGCAGTGTAATGAAGGGGCTCTGAGGTTGATCTTAAATTTTTATTTCCAGATTGAGCCTAGAATTAATTTTTCTTCAAGTAGGGATATTTTTGAAATTTTGTCAAAATAATTTTTATTTCTACAAAATTTAACAAAATAAAATTTTGGATATGCTTCTCCCCTTTAGTACTATCTTGGGTTAAATTTTTAGAATTTTTAGAATTTTTAAAGATCATTAGAAGCCTAAATTGCTCAAAACAAATTTAAAATAAATTAAAAAGAAATTTTTGAAGGGAGGGGTATTTTGGTAATTTGGTCG
>JAMLFT010001162.1:0-17887 GCA_026544285.1 Pachyrhizus erosus | reverse complement strand
AAAAAAAAAAAAAAGGAGGCCAATTTGGCCTGGCCAATCCAGCACATATAAAATTTCAAGCCAGCCTAGCTTGGTACATTTTTCGTTGGACTCAACAAGCCGGCTCTAAAAACGAACAATGGATCCATTTATAATCTCAACCATCAACTCACTAAGTTGCAGGATAATTAATTTATTGCCTAGATTTTCACCAAAGTCATATCACAACATCTAACTGACATGAAAAGAAAAAAAATTCCTAACTATTCAATTACAATTTCAATCTACACCCAAATGGAAAATGAAGAAAAAAATGGATTACCAATTACCACAAATTCTCGCTAACAATATCCCAAACGCAGATCCAAGAATAAACCAAGCAATAAAAAATCAGGTAGCTATAAACAAACAAGATCTAGTTTGCTAAAAGTTTAGAAAGCACAAATGATGGCACAATTAGCAACCAAAACATCCCAAGAATTGTAGTCACTGATGATGCACAATACTGGGTCAAATACTTATTTGGCCAAACATTGCAAAGTACAAAGCATGCCTAAATAACAGAAATTAACCATAAAAAACAAGATGTAAGGCATGGCACATTTTATATGACCAAACTAAACCATTAACAATAAATTAAAGTCTAAATAGTTCTTCTATGATCCTAAAAATTTAATATAAAAATGACCCCTTGGTCACTGGTCGGGTCATTATCCAATCAACAGTATTATTAATAGCGGCAACCAATAGGTAACGCTATCCCACTACATGTGATTCTACCTTATTACCAAATTCCTAATAATAAATATAAATCAGAGTTGACAATTCATGAATCAATGTTTAATGATTTTATTATATCATCTTAACATCAATATTCCAACAAAATATAGCTCTTTCTTATTTTGAAATTACCAAGATGCTTTTCAAAAAGAAGGATTTATCTAGATCTACCATGAAACTAAACCTATGAAATTTTAGATGTGAAATTTAACAACATAATAACAACTAAATCTTAGCCTTCATAAAAAAGAAGGATTTGATCCTCATTCGTGAATAAAAATTTGACAGTCATAATGCAACATATAACACTAGCAAACAAAGTCACTTTGGATTCTTCAGTCTATTATGTGGCCTTTTTTCTTCAGTAGTTTTGTTCTTTAAGGATGACCCAGACTGATTGCCACTAAAAACTTCAAAGACAATATAAATTAATTGTCACTAAAAAATATTTGTTGTCATTTCAAAAGCACCACAAAAATGTGTTCTCTAACGCAGCCTCAATTTAGTTGTAATATTTCACTAATCGTCCTCTCCAAGACTCCCAACATCAAAAAGAATGAAAAATTGTTTCTGACATTGTTCCCCATAGTAGTAGTTTCTTAAATTTAAAATTTTTCATCTGCTAAATCCAAATAAAAAACTTTTATGGCATGCAGTATAAACAAGGCACTCACAAATACAGCAACCTATAATTTGTTACAATAGAGTATCAATGTATCATGGAAAATAGAAGCATAAAATAAGTAAAAATATTTGGAAAAATTTCTACCTAAAGAGTTAAGCATGTATATCTCTTTCATCAATTTGTGACATCAATACTAGCCAGTGGAGAGTTTTGAAGTAAGTACTTCACTACTGTGTTCACTTGCTCATCTGATATATCTGCAAATAATTGCTTCGTCACTTTCAATGACTCCAATTGAACAAAGCAAGGAGGTTGAGTACTCTTTGAAACGGGATTTGATAGATCCTACACAATTTATTGACACTCTTAATTGCAAGATTGAGTATAGGAAAAAAAGTTGACAAAGTAACACAAACATCTTATGAGCATTATGAAAAAATAAAGAGGTAAAGAGGAGAAAACATACTAACATGTAGTATTGTCTCAAGGGTACGCAAAGAGAGCGTCATTATCTTTACATTAGTGAGAATTTGCAGCCAGCCTATGATGAGTAACTTTGTCTCCATAAACCTTAAATACCCATTGGTGTCAATGGCTACTTTTTCAAGGAAAGAAAGATTGCATGTGGAAGACAAAGGGTGATTATTATGACCCGTGACAGTGAGAGAACTAAGGTTTGGAGTAGAAAGCACAACTTCGTAAGCTCCTGCTTCAAAGCTACCATCTATGGTCAAACTAAAAAGGTTAGAATTAGATATAAAGAGGAATTTCGCATCTTTATCCAAAAAACATCCGTGAAGTATCAAAGTATTCAACATGCCACAGTTAGAGAACGGCTCAGCACAGTCATTGCCACTTGCAGTAAAAGTGACAGCCTCAAGTTGCAAGCTTTTTAGTGCTGGCATCCTCAGAGATTCCGGGAGGACTATCATCAAAGTGTCATAAGAACTAATTGAAAGCTTAAGAAAAGTCAAGGACTGACAGGAAAATATGTAAGGGCGAAACTCCAAACTTGATCTGAAGTTTAAGTTAACAAAGACTGAGAACTGCTGAACATTGTGCAACACAGCATATCTCATGAGCCTATTCAGGAGTTTTGGCTCAGCACAACCGCGGCGTATGAATTCAAGATTAAGCAGGGAAACCGAACCATCTCGACCAGACAGAACACGAGACACAAATTTGCTGAACTTGGCCACATTATCAAATTCGGATGTATTGAATGCAAGATCACTAAGATTCTTCCAAAGATTCTTCCATCTTTTAGACAAGACACAAGTTTGCACGGCATATTTTGTGTCCATAAATCCCATCATGTGGAGCAGAACACATTTAGGTAATTCACTCAGCCTGTCCTTCTTCTCTTCTTTGATTCTTTTTTGTCTCTTGTTTATCTTCATCTTCGACTTCCCCTCAGTTTCTTTTCGTTTCATTGATACCTGATCAAAGAAACTTTTGACAAATGTTTCATACTGCTTGCTTTAGATAATAGAACATACTAATAACCTCTCTAACGTGTTCTTAGAAAATAATCTTAGAATCTAACAGTTAAACCTTTGGCACTGAAGTGATAATAAAAATTAACAATAATCTCTCCGTCATTTTCCAAAATTATTGGTAAAAAGGGAAGGCCGCAGAAATACCTTGCGCTTTGGGGAAGCCACAGTTACGAATTCGCGTTTCGAGTTTCTTTGTGGAATGTTGTTTTTGTTGGGTTTGAATCTGTGAAACCAATATGAATGCAAAACCCTTTTTTGGAGTGAAAAAGCGCTTCTTTTTCCTTTCTCCCAACTTTCCCGCTTTCTTCTTTACACGTAATTTTTTCTCCTGCTTTTTTAGGAGTTAATCATACTTTTAGTGGCTTCAAAACTTATCGAATTTGCTGTTACATCATTGAAAAATTCATTAATTTTACTTGGGGATGGAACCACTTACTCCAAAACACTACACTAAACCACTAAATAAATATGCTTCATTAGTATATAAGTGAAAACTATAATATATACTATAACTTAAATGCGTATTAAAATTGTATATGTGTTTTTTTAAATGAAATTTTTATATGTCTTTATTATTACTAAATAAATTATATATTATATAACTAGCCTCATCATAATTTATACATTTTAATACCATATCTCTAAACACTATGACATTATAAAATTGTGTTGTTTTTGTTTTGTTTTTTTTTTGTTCTTTGTATATTTTAGTGACTAAAATAAGATATTATTATCAATATTGTTTTTTGTATTTACTAAAAAAAATTATATTATAACTAATATATTTATATTTCTATAGAAAGATATTAATAATATATACTAATTTATTTTTATTAACTTATATATATTAATATTGATTTATTAATATATACTAATTATGACCAAATTAATTTTAATAAATGTATATTAATGTTAATAAATATAAATTAAAAAATATAATTTATATTTCTGTTTATTATATTATATTTAATGTATTAATTTTGTATTGTTATATTATTTATTGTATTATTTACATATATATTAATATTTAAAAATATTATGAAATCCAATATTAGTATAGATTGTTTTATAATATTCATAATTATTATTAATTGGATATATGATAAAAAAAAATATCATTTTTTTAGTGTGCTACAAAAAATATATATTATATTGGTTACAGTATCATACTTCATTAACTGAAATAAGTAAAAAAAATTAAAATTAAAATAACACAATTTATTATTCTAAAGTGTTTAATAGATATGGTATTAAAATATATAAGTTATTGTTAGTTTGATTTTATAATACAAATCATTTATTTAATAATAGTATACACACACACAATTTAGTAGCTCATTTAAGTCGTATGAAGAGTTAGAAAACTTAATAAAAAGGAGGTTGAATAAGATGTATGTAACTTTTATAAACTTTTGACAAATCCTTTTAGAAAAAGACATATATAAAGATGTAGAATAATTTTATAAATGCAAGACGTATAAAAATGTAAAGAAAGCAAACAATAAAGAAAAAAAAAATTTATATTGATTCATTTAAACTTTTAAGTTACGTCTAATTCTTCCTAAATTTGTGGAGTTTCACTAAAAATTACAAAAATAAGTAATGATCATATCACTATTGGCTAAAATACAAGTATTCTTTAAGTTACTTCTAGTTTTTCAACCCGAGTATTGTTTGTTGTTATTTTTTGTTACACCACTTAATCACCTAATTAAATATCTCAAGTATTCTTTTACACTAAGTAACTCTTAATTTTCATAAAATATCTACAAAATAACTCACAAGAGGATATAAAGTTATAACACAAACATAACTAAGAATAAAAAATAATCAGAGAACAATAATCTCAATAAGAGATATTGAGAGTTTGGACCTATGAGAACTTTTCAAATAATTGAATTAGAGTCAGTTTAATAGTTCTTCATGATCTTCATGCATATGTTATATATAAACTGAAAGAAGAGTGTGTATTGTGACTCAACGTTCTTATCTTTTTATGTTTTAAATACATGACTACTTTTTACATCTTTATATTGTACATGTTAGTTAGAGGAGAAATAATATGTTTGTCTTTTGTTTTTTTTTCCTTTTATTTACTTTTTGAACATTACTCTAGTTTTTTCTTGTTGACAGACTTCAAAATTCGATAGTTTTTTGTGATATGAAAATCTACTTATCTTTATCATGCATATTATTTTTTATTAAATTCTTATTTGAATTTAAACATTAAAAAATAATAAAAATAGAAACAAAAATAAATTATTATAACAACCATCATAGACATTCAAAAAATGTAGATGAAATCAGACATAATAAACATAAAGTCAAAAATCAAACACTATTTATTCATCTTAAGATATGGTATATCTATAAAAAGGTTTGAATAGATACATTTTTTGATGTATAACATTTTTCAAAAATTCTAGACATTTAATTTATAAAAATATCCATTAGACGTATCTAACATTTTTAGCACTTTGGACACTTAACTTTTTTGTTTATCTCTATACGTTTAAGTTAGAAATATACAACTTTTTTCATTTCTTTTAATGTACCTTTGTTAACACATTTCAACAAAATATTAATATACTTTAAATTATAATATTTTTTGTGATCATCAAAACCATAGGTTTTTAGAGATTTAACGTTATCAACATCTTTCATTCTTACATCATATCCATTATAATTTTTGTTGGTATATTTATGAAGCATGTTGGTTTAATGTCATGTTTTAAAATATAGTTTAAAGGGCTTTATTCTCACTTAGTGTAAAATTTACAAATTTTTATTTTTTTTGTAAGTAATCTCACCATAACACATTAGTTGCCATGTAAACATCCAATGTCACATCAACAATTTTTGTTGAGTTTTTAACACAAGACTTACGAAATAACTTTATCGTAAAATCAAATAAATTTTAAGGACCTAATTAGCATTTTAAAATATAGGGACCCAAATCACATAAACGATAAACTTAAGGAATCAAAAATATTATTAAATTTTTTTATTATCAATATTTATTGCTTTAGGGTTTTAATAATTTTTGTGATGCATTTATTCTTAATTTAAATAATTTTTTAATACTTATAAAATAATAGACTTTTTATTTTCAACATTTTTTATTATTATTTCTTTATAGTCCCATTCATTAGGTTTTATTCGTTAGATCTAATGGATGTATTATTTATCAAATAATGACATTAGGTTCTATTGGTTATATGGGGGTAATTATTTATCAAATAATGATTGGGACTAAAAAAAAATAAAGAAACCAAAACACTAATAAAAAAGTATAGGAATTAATATAGAAAAATAAATTATAAAGATTAAAATAAAAAAATATTATAAAATATTAGAGGAACTAAATAACTATTTAACTCAAATTTCTAAAAGCTAAATCTTCAAACACTACAAATGAGAAAAAAATACTACAATGCACAAGAAAGAAACAACAAAAATTATAAAAATTAAACTCTAAATATACATTTTCATTAAAGTTATGCAATGATACAATCATCTTTATAGCTTATGAAGAAAATAAAACAAATCAGAAATAGCAAAAATGAAATATAAAACAAGATAAAGGTATTAAAACAAGTGCATAACAAAGAAAGCATACAAAGGTAACAAAATGAATCATAATATATGAAAAGATAAATGAAATTGTTGATGCCTTATTTTTTTTATGTTATGTTTTTTTATTGATTATTAAGCCGGTTTCGACAAGAACACACAAATAGCAAAATAGAAAGTTCAAGTATTATTTTTTAAGAAACTTGCGTAATATTTAATAAACTTCACAAAATCACTATCTAAACTATAAATCAACACAAAAAGTTGTAAAACACAAATATTTTGATTGAAGTTTTGAATCTTAACATTGAACAAGTAAAAATTCAAGTTAAAAAAAAAAACTCTTTTATGGTTGTATAATTAAAATAAAGCTAAAAAATGATTATTCATACCATAAAAACATTGTTAAGAGTATAATTCGTCAAATGTTACTCGCTTTTAAACAAAGAACACATATTTCATTGAACTTCACATTAAAATCAGTCAACAAATATTTTCTTAATCTTAATTCCTTAGGTAAAAAAAACCTTGATTTTGTTATTGAATCTTGATTCTTCTTAACCTTAAGAAAGAAACTAGTTTTTTGATCATTGGGTATTTTACTTTATTTCAAGACAATGAAGGTGTTTTCTAAGAACAATCATATCCCAAAATCAAGTCATGATTAATCACTCTACAACAAGCATTAAGTATAGGAAAAAAAAAACATTAATATTGAAGAACAACTAAGTATATATATGTAAAAATATTAAAAGATCCAATAAAGTTTTGCTTAATAAAAAAAATCTAGCTAAGTGAATTCTTTTTCTGAGACACTTCTTGAAAAATAAAGCTCCAAAAGAGTCTTTTCATCTTGTAACTTCCATCTTCTGTAAAAAAAAATAAAAATAGATGAAATATTAAAATATAATCAATAAAACACATTAAATAGCTAAAAACTAATTATTAACTAACAAGATAATATCAAGATAGAATAAAAATAAGACAAAATTTAATCATATTTAATATTTGATGTTCACCAAATAACAAACTAAATAACATTATGTTATTCTATCCTATGTTTGACACGGATAAAATTATCCTTCTAAAAAGATTACCTAAATTAAATTTATCTAAAATTATCTTTTTGACTAAAATTATATATATTTATCTAAAAATAAATTTTACTTTCATTTTTTTAATTACTGCAAATTATAATTTAAACTAAAATTTTAAAGAAATATGTAGTTTTTTTTTTTAATTTTAAAAAGATATATGTAGAAGTTTTGCTTATTTTAATATTAATAAAACTAAATTGAAAAGGCAAAAATCTTATGATAAGGATCAATTTCTAACCCAACTTTTTTCTTAAAAAAAAAATTAGATTGACAAATAGGATAGGAAAAACCCATAAAATAAACTCATCATAGTATATTGATTCAACAAACATTTGATCTTAAAGGTTTTGAAAAATATTAGCTAACTCCCATTTTATTCATTGAAGATGAAATCACAATAAGCATTAAAAGATGAAATAGTAGATAGGTTATTCTGTAGTGGTATTCATTTAGTTTAGTTGATTTAAAGCCAATAAAAGTTGCATTTATTGAATTGGTTTGGTGCGTATAATATTTATTTTGAAACTAAACACATTTTACCAGTAAGCAGTTATCAAGAAAAAAAAGATAGATTTATTTTCTGAGAGCACTAAGTTTCTTGGATTTAAAATTTTTCATTGGTCAATGCCAAATAATAATTTAAAAAAGACACTAACGTAGTTATAAACTAGGCACTTACTATATACCAACCTATAATTTGCTATGAATAAAGAGTATTTAGGACAAGGAAAAAGATATGCATAAAATAGACAAATGTTGGATACTTTGTAAAATTCTCTACCTAAAGAGTTAAGCATGGTAATCACTTAAGCACTTACTATATCAACTTTGGCCATTGGAGTGTTTTGAAGCAAGTAGTTGGCTATTTTGTTTACTTCCACCTCAGATATGTCTGCAAATGATTGCTTGTCTACTTTCAAAGTCTCCAATCTAGCAAAGCGCGGAGGTTGAGGTATCATTGAAGAGGAATATAAGAGGTCCTACACAATTAGGGTGAATTAGAGACATAATTAAATGGTACTTCGAAATGCAAGATTGAGAACTGCAAAAATTGACTTATGAAAAAAACATGTTACGGGAATTAAGAAAAATAAAGACGCAAAAACATACTACAGTAACTTACGTGTAGCATTATTTTAAGAGTATCTGTATAGAATGTCAATGTCTTCACATTGGTAAGCACTTGCAGCCATGGCATCAGAGCCAAACTGTCTTCCATGTCCTGGTCAACATTGACTTCTTCAAGAAAAGAAAGATGACATGTGGTGGAGAGTTGGCGGCTATGAAAATCAAGAAAAGCCAAAGACCTAAGATTTGGAGTAGAAAGCACAATTTTGAAGTCATGTTCTGGTCTTATTCTCAAATGGGAAAGGGTAGGATTGGATATGCAGAGGACTTCTGCATCCTCATGCACAGAACAATAGTCAAGTTTCAAAGTATTTAACACAGGACAATTTGAAAAGGGCTCTGCACAGCCATCATCACTTGCAGTAAATTTGACAGTCTCAAGATGCAAGCTTTTCAACGCAGGCAAGCAGAGAGATTTTGGAAGCATTATATCCAAAGGGTTCCACCCAAAGCAAATCTTAAGAGATGTCAAAGACTTACAGCAAAAGACTAAAAGAAGAGACTCACAACAACTGGGTGCAAATCCATAATGTGAGTCAATTGTCAACTCCTGGATATTGTGATACACAGCATATTTAAAAACCCCATCCAATAGTTGAGTCTCAATCCCACTGTCAATATGAAGACTAAACAAGGAACAAGAGTCATCTCGACTAGACATAACCCAATAAGCAAAATTCTTAAAACATTCAACCCCCGATTGTTTATTACAGAATGTGAGGTCTGTGAGACATTTACAAAGGTTCCTCCATCGTTTCGACAAGACACAAGTCCGAACAGCGGATTTTGTATCCATAAAATTTATTATGCGCAGAAGAGTGGTGTCAGGCAACTCACTGATCCTGTCCCTGCAGTCTTCCCTATTTCTTTTATTCACCCTTCGTGTCTTCAGCACCAAACCAAAGAGGTATTGTTATATTAACAACTTTTCCAACAAAATTTATCTTTTGAAAAGAAAAGAAAAAATAAAAAAAAAATGAGCAACTGAACTAAATAAAATATACCACCTGAGTTGAGAGAAACCAATTGGGACAGACCCATTCGTAGTGGAACCTGAGAAGGTCATTCGGAAACGCCATAGTCTCCTTAGAGTCTGCGAAATACAAACGGAACATTCCATTCCCTAGACATTGGCTGACGTGGCACTTCCGCCAGGCGTTGTTATGGAAGGCATCGACAGTGTCGCCGGACTTGAAGTCGCAACGGGTGTCCGGAGGGGGTAATGGGCGAAGCTGGCCAAGACTGACAACTTCTCTAAGCGGTTTGAGGGCTTGTTCGTCGTCTGCGATGCGGTTGTGGTACATGACCAAGAACCTGCCGGAACACACTTGCCGGACGATGGTGCCGGAAAACCATGCGCCGCGAAAGCCCTCACTGTCGATGCTCACTTCCACTCTGGAACCCGGTTTGAAGTAGGGTGAATCGCAGTTGGACACCATCGCTTCTTCCAGCTTCAGGGTTTTTACGCTTTGAATTGAATTGGATTGTGAAACTTATATCAAATCCCGTATAACTTAATTTTGAAATTTGCAACTTTTCCGCAAATTCCTACGGCTTAAATTAATTTGTGCATCTTTTTAAAACAGTTATGCACCTGAATTTCTCAATCCAACGTTTTGGTTTGGAATCAGTTCAACATAATATTCAGGCGAATGATTGTTACGAGTGTAGTACGAGAGCAAACTAATCAACGAAATAGAGGGAAAGACTGATAATTTTTTTGAAGAATTATCATTTGAAAATGAGAGATACTAGGAGATAAGAGATCATTTTAAAAAAATATGGGAGACGAGCTTTTTTTTTTTTTTTTTTTTTTTTTTAATAAAAAAAACAGGAAATAGTGAAGTGAGATAATTGGGATGGAGAATTAATAAAATATAAAGTTTTTATTTTTAGAAATTAAGGGTCCATGGTGGATTTTAGTTGTATGTTTCAAAATTTTCAAAAACATACAATCAAGTTTTAGTTTTTTTAAAAATTAGTTTTAGATTTTTTTTTAAAAAAATTAGTTTCAAAATAATTTCATTTTGAAAGTTCTTTATTTTATTAAAATTAATTTAAAATTAAGTTTATACAATGATAACGACAGCATATGATGATTAGAGCTGAAAAAATGATTACCTTAGTCCAACAAGTCAAAACATAAAAAGATTAAATTTTTAGGTTTTATCTGATCCTATGTTGAGTTAATATGCCAATAATTCAAAGTAACCTTAATTAAAAATAAAATAAAAATGTAAATACAAAAAGTCTAAATCTATAAGTTTTAATTTTAAGATTCTTTATAAGTTACGTGGAATATTCAATTAACAATTTAAAAAAGTATTAAATTTAGAAAAAGTTTGATTTATTATTATTATTATCTGCATTTTTAGTTTACGTAGAAGACTTTATATTAATTATAAAAGCTCTGTGCAGAACACGCAAAACACTTTGACCATATATTTAAAGTGTGCTAAATTCATTTGTGAAATAACTTATCAATTCACTTTTTGAAATGAATATACGTGTGACGAAAAAAAGATTTTTTTTTTTTTGCTTATATATTTATACTTCGAAACAAATTATTTACTTAGCCAAATCTTTGAAGCAAAATGTTAGTAACACGAACTGATTTAGAGGCTGTGTTACTAGCCTTTGTTGATGCAAGTAGAACTACATTTAAATTTTTTAAATAATATCATTGGATTTTAGTTTATGGATTAATAAAACATGACTAAGAAAAGAAAACTTATTAAAGATGATTAGTTTGATTTTTCAACAAAAAGTAGGCATCAGCAAAATGAGGTTATGGTGACAAAAATAAGGACACGTTACTTTAAAAAAATTATTTTGTTAACATTGAATTTGAATTAATGTATTATTTTGAAAAAAAATATTTAGTTTATAAATTATTTTTCTTTAAAATTATTATTTATTATTATATAAATTAAAATTTATTGTTAAATTAATATTTTTCTATTCATTTTTATGTTTATTTTAAAAATAACTTTAAATAAAAATTTGAATTAAACATATAAAAGTTAGTTCTTATTTTTATGAATGGAAATAGGGCACTGGCCAAACAAACAAAATTCATTAAAAATCATAAAGATATATTGTATAAGAAATGTCACCCTTTGTTGATTAGCAAGGTGATGTATTGATTTGAAAGAAGGAATAAAAGTAATAGGAATATTTTTTTAGTTTAATAGAGAGTTTTTCTGTCAAGATATCTATCTTAGTAAAAAATAAGTCTACTTATACAGTTTAATTGGTTTTTTTATTGAGATACTCATCTCAGTTAAAGACACACCACCTTTAATTAAAAGGTTTCTCTTCTGAGATACTCATCTTGGATAAGGATGCATCTCTTATTTAATTAAAGATTTTTCTTCTAAGATATCCATTTTGGACAAGGATTCACTTCATATTTAATTAAAAATTTCTCTTTCCTATTTAGTTAAATGTTTCTTTTTGAGATACTCATCTCAAACACAATTAAAGGTTTTTCTTCTAAGATATCCATTTTAGACAAGGATACACTTCATATTTAATTAAAAGTTTCTCTTTCTTATTTAATTAAATGTTCCTTTTTGAGATACTCATCTCAAACATGAATGCATCTCTCTTATTTAATGCACCTCTCATATTTAAATTACAAATTTCTTTGTCAAGGTACTAGTCTCAATAAAAAATGCACCACATTTAATTAAAGATCTCTTTTCCGAGATACTCATATTAAAAGTAACTAAGAAAATTATCCTTTTTAGTTACAATTATTTGTGTGTAATAGAAAGTAAAATAAAAAAAAAATGCTATTTATATTAAATAAAGCTTAGTTAAATGGTTAGTTGTTACAAAGTGGCTTACCCACTAATCTGGTGACCATTATTTTTTGAGAAACTAATATGGTGACCTGTGTTTAAGTTTCTTCTTACTTGTATTATCAATGGTTTAAGTTTCAAGATGAATGATTTGTAATTTTGTAACAGTTTGTATTTATTTTTATGGCCTATTTGCAACTTTTTAATTTAGGCCCGGTTTGTTTCTGTTATTTTTAATTTTTTTTAATTTTTTTTATATTTGTTTAAAATACTTATTATTAAAATAAATTTTTTTAAGAAGATCCTATATGTTTATTAAATAATTAATTATTTTAAAAATATTTTTTTAATAATTGGACGGGCCAATTAATAGTCTAACTTATGAATATAATAATATTTCTTTCTAGCAATACACCAAAAACTCCGAACTGAATAGCGTACGTCTCGTGGTACATTTTATGTTGGAAGCACGGTTTGGCTTTTTCAGTATGCTCCTCACGTGATTCTAAAGAATTTGAATAGAACAATTGTTCCGAGATGACAAAAACCAAGTAATTTGTAAGTGACGTGTATGACTTGTAACCAAAGTTCTTCGTCTGAAGAAAAATATCAAAATAAAGATTCGTCGGTGTTTAAAGAAATAATATCTTGATTAAAGAGAGCTAAAAACCTATTTTATTTGTAAAATATGTTTATTCAAGATTCAAACAATACTTACTCATGAAACCCTGCTTATATCTATATTAATTTTTTTTTTTCTTACTCCTACTCGTGACTTAAAATTTTTTCTTGTAATAATCTGAAAATCAATTATCTCCGTCCATCCTATATCGTATCCTAATCCTAATATTAAACAAACTCATTACTCATCACATGCATTTCTCAGCATTTAATAAGACATAATAAACATACCCATATTAAACATACTCATCATCATAACTTTGACATAAGTTCATACAACAACTCCATAATCCAATAATTCAGTTACATCCAAAACCTTGGCAGGGGCATGATACACGTAATTTCCATAAGGCTACTACCACTACCCCACAGGCCATCCTTAAGACAAATATATTAACTACAAGGAAGCAGCAAATTATAAAGGATTTTAGCTCGTCTATTTACACTCTAATATAACGTATATCCAGTAGCTCATAAACCTTAATCATAGCACTTCAATAGTTTGAGATATAGCAAACATCACAGATTGCTAGGATACAGCTGAAATCTACTTCAATTATGATGGTCACGGTCTGTTATCCTTCTCATGATATCGCGGAATCACTGGAAAACAAAGAACAAGGAGGAAAAGAGTCTAAATCCTCAGTAAGAGTACCTTCCAACCGTAGTTTTTAATTTTCAAAGAATTTTTTTTTTATCCCAACCATGTAAGCACATGCAAAATGTATGGTTTATGAAAACAGATTTTTGAGTAAATAGAGAAAAATAAATCATAATGGCTGCTCAAGCATTTTGGTCATGGCAAAGGATTGAAACATAATTCCATGTCTCTGCCAAGATTTACATAATTTGTTCCTCAAATCTACCTAGTTTTATGGCAACACATTCTGAATAGGCACCGGCAGATAGCAAATATTTGTATTGAATAGTAACCAGGAACTTCTTTTCATAACAAATTATAGTGTGAGATTCTCCTCCCCGCCCCCTTTTTCTGCTCAGAATATCAGTTTAATACCATCCTCCATACCATGTTGAAGTCTAAATTCATTATGCATGTTAACAGAAAATAGTATCAAGTGAAAAATAATCATGCCTCATATGGTGACTATGATTGACTGTCCAAAGTAATTCTTCAGTCACAACATGGCATATGATGATCATTGACAAAATGCAGAGAACAATAAAAGTAAGTTCTGAACTTAAAATCAACTGAGCGTGAGAAACTAGGTTAATTCCCTAAACTTCAGTTTGTTAGCATCATTATCCTCTGTTGAAACTGGGATATATTCAGCATCCTCAAATATGAAAACAAAACTATTTCTCACAAACGTTATAAGGTGAATTTTGTAAAGGAAATGGTGAAAACAAAATTTTGTTATTTACACCATTTCCTTCCCAAAATCCTGAAACCAAAAACAAAGTGGAAATAAGGAGGTATTTTTGAAAACAAGCAATACCAACTGTCTAATAAAAACCGTGATAAATAATTCATGAAACTGTAAGGATTTTATTATGTCATATTAAATCTATATTACAGAAGTTTCCTTGATTTCTTTTCTATTTTGAAAAACTCTCTCTAGATCTTACCGAAGCGCTTTCAAAATAATTGTATCTAGATCATCCTTGAAACTAAACCCAAAATATTCAGACCTGAAATTGAACATAATTATGTTCAAAAATATTCTTAAACTTAATCATAGAAAAACACTATTTGATTCATTTTCATTAATCAAAATTTGTCAATGATACAGCATATAACACCAGCAAACACTATTAAGTGGTCTGTTTTTCCCTCTTCAACAGTTCTGTTCTTCAAGGATGATAGAGATTACAATAAATATAACAAAAAACTTTCAAAGACGGTTCAAACCAACTGACACTAGTTAGTTGTAATTTAAGAAGCACCCAAACAAAAAAAAATTTCTCCTTATGCATTCTCAATTCGTTATTACCACCAATATCAGCCAACATTCAACGCAAGTTAAACATTGCCTCATACACCCACAAATTCTTAATGGATAAAGCAATATAGGTAATTATTTTTCCCTAGATTTAGCATAAGGCAAACAGGAAAGATATTTAAGATATAAGAATAAGAAATAGTATGTATCATACAGATAGTCCCCAGTAATAGTTACTTAAAAATTATCATATGCCAAAGCCAAATATACTACAAGAGGATCAAAAAGGAGATTATATAGCAAACTTTTACTTGCTGTGACTCTGAGAACTGAGAAGAGACTAAACGAGTATCAGGAAGAGAAGGAAACATAAAATGAAGCAAAAAGTGAACAATATGTAAAACACACTAGTGACACTACCTGAAGATTTAAGTGTGCATTCACTCTCAGCAATCTATAACATCAACTTTGGCCGCAGGAGATTTTTGAAGTAAGTACTCTACTATCCTGCTAACTCCCTCATCAGATATGTTTGACGAAGATTTCATTTTCAATTTCAACGACTTCAATTGTACAAAGCAAGGAATTTGAGTAATCATTGAACCAGAAGTTGAGTGACCCTACACAATGAGAGTGAATTAGAGACATATTTTGAAGGATAATTTGAAAGGCAAGATTGAGTAATGGACAGAAAATTGGCAAATGGGACATATTATTAGCAAAATGAAAAGTAAAAAAGGAAGAAACAAAATAAAGTAACTTACATTTAGAATTTTAAGGGTACTTGAAGAGAGAATCATTGTCCTTACATAATCTGCGAACACTTGCAGCAAACTTATAAGGGCTAAATGTGCCATCTGAAAATGAGTATGAAAATAGGCTTCAACATCAATATTTACTTGTTCAAGAAAAGAAAGATTGCACGCAGAGAGTTGATGAATAGGATAACGCATCACGGTGAGAGATCTAAGATTTGGAGTCGAAAGCACAAATTTGTAAGGTGTTTCTTGCATGGTACTACCTATGGTCAAACTAGAAAGATTGGAATTACATATGCAGAGGAATTTTACACCTTGATGTAAGTTACAACAATCAAGGACCAAAGTATTCAACATGTGACAAGTTGAAAAGGGCTCGGCACAATCACTGTCACCCGCAGTAAGAGTGACATGCTCAAGATGCAAGCTTTTCAAAGCTGGCAACTGCAGGGAACTCGGAAGTTCTGTCATCCAAGGGACAGCCCAAATGGAAAGCTTAAGAAATGTCAAAGATTTACAAGAAAATATGCTAGGGAGCAACTTAAAACCAAATTTAACATTTAAATTAACTTCAATTGTCAACTGCTGGACATTATGTGACACAACATATCCCATGATCCTGTCCAGGAGTTCATGATCAATGCAGCCTTTACGCCTTAAATCTAGACTATGCAGGGAAATGGAGTCGTCTCGATTTGACAGAACCCAAGATACAAATTTGCTGAAATGTGCAAGGTTGGCAAAGTCTGAGGAATGCAACGCCAAATTAGTGAGACATTTCCACAGTTCCTTCCATCTTGTAGACAAGACACAAGTCTGAACAGCATGATTCATGCCCATAAATTTCATTATATGAAGCAAAACAAAGTCAGGCAAGCCACTGAGCCTGTCCATGTCCTCTTCTCTATCTCTATCACTCTGCATTTTTCTCTTCAACTTCCCCTGTGTCCCTTTTCCTTCAATAACACCTAATCTAAGAAATTCAAGGAAAAATATCATAAATTTACTGCTCACAGTTTCATAAAAATATTGTCAAAAAACACAAAAGATAACAACGGCTAACAGTAGGATCTAATGGAAGAGACCCTATTAGAAGTGAAATACAAAAGAAATTTATTTCCATTTTAAATTTCCAATAAGATATACAATTTTGGGTTTGACCCTTTTAGAATGATTGAAGACATAAGTTCCAAAATCATTGAGGAAGTTCTATAAGGCAACAGAGTACAAATACCTTCTGGGGTGATTGGGAATCCAATCATTCAACTGATTTGCGATCAAACAAACTCCACCACTTACCCAGTGGCACTTGAAGTTTTTCCTTAATTCTCTGTGTTTGTAGAACAATGTGTGAGCATTCTTAATACTTAGGGACAGAAGCTTTTGCTTTGACCTTTATAAATCGATAAGAGTGCCGACGGCGATGATATTTCTCTAGTAAAACAAAGCCTTTTTTTTTTCTTTTTTTCTTTCCTAAAAGAATCTTTTGATTATTAAGTTGCCAAAAAAGTCCTTGTAACGTAAAATATGTTGATTTAAACGAACAATATCTTAACCTGTTTTTACGGAGCAGCCGAAGTTGACCTTGCTAGAAGAAGTTGACCTTGCTAGCAGAAGTTGACCCGATTTTAATCATGAGTTAAAAATTAAATATTTTAATCATGAAGTGAAACAATATTGAAAGAAACAAAAATAAAAAAAGTAAAAGAAATGTCATTTACAAACTCTTTCTTTCTTTATATATATATATATATTCTTACATTTAAGTAAAATTAGGTTTAACTTTTTAAAATAAAATTTTTAATTTAAATCTTATAAATAAAAAAATATAATTATTGTGAGAAAAGACCTTATCTATGTTATAAGTGACTAGATTAATTATTAATAAAAGTTGATAAATTAAAAAAAAAATATATATATTATTTTTTTATTTATTAACTAGAACATATATAATACAAGTATTTTTTTACATTATTTTAATGGTTAAATTGATATTAAAGTCTTTTGATTTTTTTCATTTTAAATTAAATTATTTATTAAAATAAATTTCATATTAAAAT
>JAMLFT010001161.1:0-32731 GCA_026544285.1 Pachyrhizus erosus | reverse complement strand
AAATTGGACTTATTTTCTAAGGGTGAAAATAAAAAGAATCTTAAAACCTATATAAATTCACAAATTTGGCGTTTAAAAAATAAAGAAAACATAGTCGGTGCATGAATAAAAAACGAAAAGTATTTATTTAAACGGTTTTTGTCGTTCACGCATAACATAACTTAAACGAGAGAAAAAAAAGAAAAGAAAAAGAAAACTCCTCCGAAGGAAGAAAGAGATTGAGAAAACCTAGATAGATCAAGAACAAGAATTTCTTCCGTTTGGCCAATGCGATGTGATCGTGCTGGCGCAGTTGTGATAGAACCAAATCCTCTCTTTAATCCGATTTTATTAATTTCCTCTCCATCTTCCCCGTCGTCTCGCGGTTGCCGGCGGCACCTCCCTCGTCATCGCCGCCGCGTAGTTCTTGACATCGCAACCCTAATCATCGTCCTAGGAAATCTGAGATTCTCGATGGAGCTGGCACAACTAGAAGCATTGTGTGAGAGGCTTTACAATTCGCAGGACTCGGTGGAACGTGCTCACGCGGAGAACACACTGAAATGCTTCTCCATGAACACTGAATATATTTCCCAATGCCAATACATTCTTGATCATGCCTTGACACCCTATGCATTGATGCTGGCTAGTTCCAGTTTGTTGAAACAAGTCACGGAACATAGCCTTGCCTTGAAGCTTCGCCTTGATATATGTAATATTTCTCTTTATTTTCTTTTCGCCCCTCTTCGGTGACTCAAAATGCTGGAATTCATACAACTCTTTTTAATGCGTGTCAGGGACGTACCTCATCAACTATCTAGCGACCAGAGGACCCGAGTTACAGCCATTTGTGACTGCATCTTTGATCCAACTTTTGTGTCGAGTCACAAAATTCGGATGGTTTGATGATGACCGATTCCGGGACCTGGTCAAAGAATCCATGAACTTCTTGAGCCAGGTGATGTAAAAGTGATTGTTTAATTTCTATGCAATGCAGTATTTTACATCAAGGGTGATTTGCTGGACTCAAATAAAACAAAGGCATAAGTGTGTTTCTTGGCATTACGTTACAGCCATATCCTATCAATAATGCTCCAGAAATAAAAGTACGGCAGTCATACATATTTTGGTTAAATAGTTCATTGCGATCCTTGACATTGCGGGAAATTACGGGCTAATGCCGGCCACATTGGCCGCAGTTGCGGTCGCAGTGAGTCCAAAGTCCTCGACAATTAGTCTGAAATTGTGGTCATGTACCATTTTTTAAAACCATGAATATAGTTTATCCTCTTTTGCACAGCAGTCAATTGTAGGTTTATATCTCCTGAACTAAAAAAAAAAGGTTTGTCTCAGTTTACTTGAAGTAGTAAGTAGTTACCCTGGATCCCACTTCTGCTTTCTTCACCTTCTGAGATGTGTATTGATTGTGTAAATAAGGTATTATTCTTTTTGTCGTGATCTATTAATTTTACCACTTTTAGTAGTTGCTTTGGTTTCTTCAACTTTTTTCTTAAGTCATATTAGGTTAACCAGAAATCAGTATTTAATGTGTAATTGTTGCCATACGCATCATTTCAATCCGTAGATTTATGTTTCTGGGACATATTGCTCATAACATATTTTTTCAATCCAGGCAACGCCAGGTCATTATGCCATTGGTTTGAAGATCCTAAGTCAGCTTATCTCTGAGATGAATCAGGTTAGAATTTAACTAGAGCTACTCGAATATGTTTGGGGCTGGTGTCATTACAGAATACTGTTCGCAGATTTATCATATTGAGTGGGTCTGTGTCTGTTCATGGAGTCTATCCAATGATCTGGTGGTTGAACAGTAAAAATGGGGGTTGTGGCTTTGTTAGTTCCATGCCTTTGTGTGTGTGTGTGGGGGGGGGGGGAAGGTTGAATAATGACAGGATGGTTTACTATTGGAAAAGTTGTATAAAAAATGGATAAAAGATTCCTTCATATGCCACATAGAGATTTCAAGTAATCAGTCAAGGCAGCCGTCTTAATATTCTTATTTTACTGTTTTCTGTGTGTACTTTGTGATATCTTTTTTGTTTATAACAATATGACATTTTATCTAAGTGATATTTGAAACAAGTGTCAGTATGACCCTTTGAAGTTTGTGGAAGTTATTTTGTCTTTGGTTGGGGAAAATTTCTCAAGATTCCTGTATTACTTTTGGAATTTAATTTTTTTTTCCTTTTTTGAATTTTTTCCTTCTTAGGTGTGCCGATATAATGGTATCTGCAATGTTATCAAGATTGCTGGATAGATTGTGAGATTGCACGATTATCAATCTTGCACCCTTGTCCTGTGCAGGATCGTGCATGGAATCGTGTTGTGACTGGGTGAGATCGGAGCAAAATTGTGAAATAGGACAATTTTCATGATCCTCCAAGTTGGGTTGCACGGCCCAGTTTCCCCAGACCCCGTTAACCCCCTTTTTTGTGCCCTAAAAGGCCTTTTCTGCTCCCTATTCTCTGTCAAACGTTTCTCTCGAGTTTTGAACATGCCTTCACACACGTGCACACGATTCTATCTTGCACATCTCTCTCCCTTTCTTGTTCTGAAATCTGATTCTGAACTGTTTGGAAATCTGATTCTGGACAGTTGAGTGCCTGTGTGCCATCAATCTCATCACTTTTGCACATCATCTCTCTCAACCCTCTGCCGTCTTGCTGATTCTTTGCTGCCTGCACATCTTCTCCTGTATGTGTGATATTTTAATAGGATCTTATGATTCTATGTTTTAGGATCTTGCACATCTTCTCAACCCCCTCTCAATTATAAGTAGGATCTCGATCTTTACAACATTGGGTATCTTTATCAATGTTTCTTGAAGGATAGAGCTAATAAGGGGTTGGCAAAATTTTCTCATTAATACCTTTTGTTTTTTAATGTACTTGTGAGTTTTCATATTATCACATATGAACAAGTGTAAAGCACTAATCATGTGCCAACATATGCTTCATGTGGTCATCATTGAAATTTGTGCTAACCTCATTCCAAAGGTTTATGCAATTGTGATGGTTGCCAATGCTTTTTGATAGGTTTGTGTAAATAAATAACAATTAAATAAACCTGATCTTTACAACATTGGGTGTCTTTATCAATGTTTCTTGAAGGATAGAGCTAATAAGGGACTGGCAAAATATTCTAATTGATACCTTTTGTTTTTACTGTACTTATGAGTTTTCATATTACATATTAATGAGTTTAAAGCACTAATCATGTGCCAACATATGCTTCATGAGGTCATTATTGAAATTTGTGCTAACCTCATTCCTAAGGTTTATGCAATTGTGGTGGTTGCCAATGCTTTTTGATAGGTTTGTGTTAATAAATAACAAATAAAAAAACCTGATGTAGCAAGCCTGTTTCAAAATTACTTTTATATATTTGTTATTGTGCTTGGATCTCTTCTTATTTCTTAAATCCTTCCTCAGGCTAATGCTGGTATGCCTGCAACAAATCATCGAAGGGTTGCTTGCTCCTTTAGGGACCAATATCTTTTTCAGATATTTCAGATATCCTTAACATCATTGGGTCAACTGAAGAATGATGGTAAAATGGGTATACTCATGCTTAAAATTTAGTCCCTCTCTTTGTTACCATGTTTCTAACCTTTTTCTATCATGATGCTGAGAGTTGAGATTATATAATTTGCAGTTGTCAATCAGTTGCAAGAATTGGCACTTGCTCTTTCTTTGAAATGTTTATCATTTGATTTTGTGGGAACTTCTGTTGATGAAAGTTCAGACGAGTTTGGCACAGTTCAGGTATCAGCTTGCTTTATTTTTATTTAAAAAATTTAATTTTTGGAAATTCCTACATGCATTCTTCTATGCTGGTTCATCTACTATTTTGGAATATGGTGGTTTGCAGATTCCATCACCTTGGAAGCCTGTTTTGGAGGATTCTTCAACACTACAAATATTTTTTGATTACTATGCCATTACAAAGCCCCCTCTTTCAAAGGAGGTCTGTACATGCATTTGTTTCTATTATTGTATATTTTAACATTATGTATAACCTTGAAGTTATCTAATTAACAACTAAAATTTGAATATTTTTTGGTTCTTGGGAAATTGTCTACTATTTATGTTGATTATAGCCCCCTTAATTTAAAAATATCACTATCTTAACATGAATGATCAAATTTGATTATAGTCACTCCTTTAACTTAATATGCTTTCTATGTATATCAATGTCAAAGTTTAGCATTAACATATCAAGGGCATATATGATGTATGTACTGGCATTTTATTTCATACTTTTCTGGGTTTATTTAATTTTCTGCTCATTCAAAATTTTTTGTGAAACCATCAATGTTCATTACTTTTTCTTCTTTTGTGGCCTATTTGTAGGGTTTATCCTGCCACTTGTTAGACTATGAACTTATACATGTAGGTTATTTTGAGAATTGAGATTGGCAATGATGACAAAGCTTTTAAAATCGATAAGTGTTGGGCAAAGAATGATAAGATGCTATTTAAATGTTTGAATAAGTGATTACAATGTTATAATGAAACAAAACTGAGCATGATTGATGTTTGTAATAGGGACCATATATTAGCAAGCTTGAAACAAAAACTGCTCTTCTAAAAGAGGATGACTGGCAAATTTTGTTGGCACTCCTTGATTGGTGCAGAAATTTCTTATTCTGTGAAGAAGGTGATGGTTGAACATCAGGGAGATAATACAAGTGTTTTTTTGGGGGATAGAAAATAGATAAATAACTGAAGCTCCACTTCATAGACTGTTTTTGCCCTAGGGGTAATATTTTTTCTTTCTTCTTGTGAGATATAATGGTAATTTTATTAGAAGGGAGAAGAAAATGAAAAAAAAGAAGAGGATGTTTAAAAAAAAAAAGAATGAAAAAGATGACTTGTTCTCTTAATTATCATAAGACAAAATATATAAAGCACATACAGCTAACACAGTCTTAGCCTAGCAGCTGCCTTCTTCCATAGGTATCTCACACTTATGCTACCTTTCTCTTTACCTTCATCATGTCCTGGGACTCCAGTTGTAACCTCCATAATAATAAAAATTAAAACAGAAAAGGGAAATGAAAATGAGAGTTGAAAGGGAACAAATTTTATTAATTTGTGTCACATATAATACATGTTCTCATCTTCTATTTATAGGGGAACAATTGTCCCTAACAAAGGAAAATAAGGAAACTAAGGGAATAAAGGAAATAAGGAAATAAATTACATAAAATCTCTAAAGATATTTTCTACTATTTACAACATTGTCCCTCAAGTTGGTAAATGAATATCAATCATTCCCAACTTGCCTATAAGTTCTTGGAATCTACTACTAGGAAGTCCCTTACTAAGAACATTAGCAACTTGGAGTCCTATAGGAGTATGAGCCGTAAAAATAAGGTCATTCTCTAGTTTCTCTTTGATAAAGTGCTTGTTAATCTTAAGGTGTTTGGTCGTGTCATGTTGAATTGGATTGTGAGTAATACAAATGGTTGACTTGTTATTACAATGCAACTTCATAGGGACCTCAAATTTAATCTTGAGGTCATCAAGTATGATCTTCATCCATAGTCCTTTGCATATGCCTTGTGCCATGACTTGAAACTTAGCTTTTGCACTAGATTGAGCTACTATGTTTTGGTTCTTGCTCTTCCAAGTCACTAAATATCCCCCTAGAAACATATAGTATCCAAAAGTAGACCCTACATAATCTGCATCAATATAAATCTCTATAGAGAATGGGCCTTCTATTATTAAAAATAGGCCTTTTCTTGGACTTGCCTTCAAGTATTCGAGGATCCTGTCAACTGCCATCATGTCTTTCTTGGGGGTAATGCATAAATTGGCTAACCACACTAACTGTATAAGCAATGTTTGGTCTAGTGGGAGATAAGTTGATTAACTTTCCTACCAACTTTTGATATTGAGACTTCTCCACAATTGGGTGCTCTTCACTTATCTCTTGATTTTGTTCAATTGGAACCCTGAGGTCCTACATCCAAGCCTTCCTATATCTTTGAGGAGGCCAATGACGTACTTCCTTAGAGAGATAAAAATGCTTTTCTTGGAATAGGCCATCTCTATTCCAAGGAGAAACTTCAACTTTCCTAAGTTTTTCATTTCAAATTGGGTTACCAACTTTTCGTTTAGGGTCAATTTTTCTTTCTCATTGTCACTTGCAATGATCATATTGTCTACATAGACTAATAGTGAGTTTGCTAGTCGGGGAATGTTTTATGAATAGAGTGTGATTACCTTGTCTCTACCTGTATGCCAAGGAAATCATTGCTTGAGTGAATCTTTCAAACCATGCTTAAGGAGACTGTGTGAGGCCATATAAGGCATTTTTTAGTTTGCACACTTTATTCTCTCCACTGTGAACTCCAAATATTGGGTGAATTTTCTTGTAGACTTCTTTGAAATCTTTGTAAAGGAAAGTATTTTTAATGTTGAAATGTTGCAAGTCCTAGTAAAAAATGAGCTACCAATGAAAGGATAAACTTGTATTGTGTTCATCTTTGCTACAGGGACAAATGTCCCCTCATAGTCTATCCCACAAGTTTAGGTGTATCTTTTGGCACCATTCTTGCTTTATAATAATCTATTGTCCCATTAGATTTGTACTCCACTGTGAATATCCATTTGTACCCTACAACCTTTTTGTCTTTAGGTTTGTCAACAATATTCTAGGTTGAGCTTTTCTCCAATGCCCTCATCTCCTCTTTCATGGCTTGAACGTAATGCTTATCTTTTATAGCTTTGTGGATTGAACTTGGAACTTTTGTTGCATCAATGACAATAATAAAACTTTGTTGAACAAAGAAATACTCAGTGCAAACATATTGAGAAATAACATATTTAACACAATCTTTTCCTTTCCTCAAGACAATAGGAATATCATTGTTAAAGATTTGTTTTATCGTATGTAAATAGGGAAACTTGTATAGCTAAAAATCAAGGATTCTATCCCTACCAGTTTTTAATTTTTTGTTTCACAACTATCTATAAATAAAATGATCATTTGTGTGATTAAACACAATACACAAAAATACAGTATTTTTTTATGGTATCAATAATTGTGAACAACGCCTTGCAAGAAGAGTGTCGTTGCATGTGTGAACAATGCCACACTTTGTTTGCCATAGTTCACTGTCTTCGAGACCTCCTTTCTTTGGCTCAACTCTTCCATCATCATCATCTCCTACTCCAATTGTCCTTCTGCCATCGTCACCTACACTTGAACTTCTTATTATTCTTCATAAAGATATTTGTTCTACTCGTAATCCTAACCCTTTGTATGCTTTTTCTCTTAATTATGCTCGTTTATCTCTTTCTTATTATTCCTTTATCAGTTCCTTGGATTCTGTCTCTATCCCTAAGTCCACAAGTGAGGCCATGATTGGTCCTAATTGGCAACGAGCAATGTTGGAAGAAATGACTGCTCTACATGCAAATGACACTTGGGAACTTGTTCCTTTACCTGTTGGCAAAATCACAGTGGGTTGTCATTGGGTGTATACCATGAAGATTGATAAGGATGACACTATTGATCGATATAAGGCTTGCTTGGTAGCAAAATGGTATACTCAAATTTTTGGTCATAGCTATGGAGGCACCTTTTCTTTGTGGCAAAAATTACCTCTGTTCATCTTTTTCTTGCTATGGCTGCCATTTGTCATTGGTCTTTGCACCAATTAGACATTAAGATTATCTTCTTACATGGTGATTTAAGTGAAGAAGTTTACATGGATCAATCACTCAGATTTACTATTTTCAGTGATTTTCACTTGGTCTGTCGACTTTGTCAATCTCTCCAAGTATCACCTTAAAATCCTTGCAAACCCTTTTGTTAGCGCTTTTCACCAAAAGGAAATCAATCTGCAACCTTGAGCCTCCTTTCTTATAAGTTATAAGATGTTTTTTCCTTTTTTGAAAACAAGTGTTTATAATCTTAACATCATAAACCATAGAAAAATCAATAATGGTTTGGCTTCTTCATTTAGATCTCCAAAACCAAAGCCATCGTGTGCACCTGGAAATTGCCTTTTCTGACTACTGACATGTACATTTAAATCTGCCATATAAGAAATACTTCTCTTGTGAAACGCCTTGTATCAATCCTTCCAAGTCTTTACAAAACTTTTCCTTCACATGTGTATCTGATCCTACTTATGGTGCATAAGCACTTATGATATTGATAGTCTCTTGTCCCACCATTAATTTTAAGGCTAAGATTTTGTCTCCAATTCTCTCTACATCCACCACACTTTCTTTCCAAACCTTGTCTAGCATAATACCTCCTTCATTCTTTCCTCTAACTTTTCTTGTGTACCAAAGCTTAAAACCTGAAGTATCCATCTTCTTGGCTTTGTCTCCAAGCCATTTGGTCTCTTGAAGGCACATAATGTTTATCCTTCTCAAACTCATGGTGTCCACCATCTCCTTTGACTTGCCTATCAAAGTACCAATATTCCAAGTAGCAAATATGATCGAGCACTTCTGAACTAGCTTCTTTACCCATAGTCATCTAAAAAAATGTGAGGACCCTTGCTCATTTAACACTACATCCAGGAATGTAGCTACCCTTGCTCTTTTGACACTACTCGGGCGATTTGGCGCGTTACGTCCGAGTAACAACCTAGCATTATCATAAATCTGTCATGAATAATCCATTATAAGAATAACGACGGTTTTTACGTTGGTTGTCGAGGGCTTAACACAATCCTCTTCCTTAACCTGGGCTTGGGACCAACTTTAAAAAGACATAGGTGAAGTTGTATTTTGTGCCATTATTAGACCCAATTCTTTTAATGGACTTACCAAATTGATTTTGCACAAGATGAAAAAACGACAAAATTGATAAAGCTCAAATTTATTTTTTATTAGGTAAATCCATGTTACTTATGTACAATTGTCAATAAAAGGTACAAACCATTTTGTGCCAGATATAGATTCAACAACAGGTCCCCACACATCAAAATGTATTAGGTCAAAAGGAGATGAACTTGTATTATCAATAATTGGAAAAGATGCACAATGGTGTTTTGACATTTGACAAACATAAATAATTGAAAGATTCAACAAACTTTTTTGTAAAAAGATTAGGAAATAAAGACTTAAAAAGGACAAATGGTGGATGCCAAGGCATATATGGTGAAACTATATCTAGAAAGTAGCCCAAGTGTAACTTTGCTTGTTGGCTTGATGACAATTTCAGGTTCTTGTCATTATCTTTATTGTGCTCCTAGAAGTACAGCCCACTCTACTTTTTATCAACTAAAATTGTTTTCCGTGTGGCAACAAAGTCTTGAAACGCACAATGAGAACGAAAAAATGTTACTGAACAATTCAAATCCTTAGTGAGCTAGTGTATAGAAATAAGACTATTAGCCAATTTTGGGACATGTAAAACATTATGCAATAAAATAGATGGTTCAAGTTGAATGTTGCTAGATCCACCAATAGTGACATGTTCTCCATTCACAATTGTAATGAACTGCTTGTCAGATACTTTTGGAGTACAATGTGAAGCGAGCAGGAAGAGGGGTCATATGGTATGCCGCCCTAGAATCAAGAATCCAAATACTTTGGGACATAGAACTAGAGATTTTAAAGGAACTCTTACCGTTCATGGTTAAGGAACAAGATCCAATTGGCTTACTCATGGAGTTGAGAAGGGTCTAGAGATGGTCAATTTTTACTTGATTGAAAACTTCACTATACTTTGTTCTGGCTGGGACACTAAGGGAACTTCTGCTATGAACAGTGCGTTTGAACAACACTGATGAGCAGTACAAGCAAACAGTATTGATGAACAAAGCACATGAAAATAGTTCATGTGAACAGTGTGCCTGAACAGTACGCGTTGTAGGAGGCATTGGCATCAGACATCATTGTCAGTAGTGAGCAACAAAGATAGGGCTCCCATGATCGGGAGCTTTGGTACCAAGTTGAAAGGGAACAAATTTTATTGATTTGTGTCATAGATAATACATGTTCTCATCTTCTAATTATAGGGGAACAATTGTATGTAATTAAGGAAAATGAGAAAACTGTGGTAATAGAAGAAATAAGGAAATAAATTACATAAAATCTCCTAAGATATTTTCTACTATTTACAACACAACTCTTCAATTTCTTGGCATGTGTGACAAGGAGGAACTGTAAGGTCAAGAGGGATGCCAGGAAGTGGTCTTGTTCTAAAACCCTTGTTAATTACTCTGCCAAAACCTTTTGATTAGTATCAAAATGTTCAAAGTAAACACCCTAAGCTTCACCAGAATATCTTCCTTCTGAAATAAAGCAATGCACCACATGGAGAAAAGTTACTATTCAATATTACTTTGTCGTTTATAGTACATTTTGCATGAAAATTGAGTACCACAATAACATACTATTGAGGTATTAAAATAAGGTTTCTTCTCTTGAATATTTTTCAATTTGATATTATAACTTCTATTAGATGACAACTTGTTTTCTTATTGGTTTTTGTTATTCATTTCGGAAAATTGACAATATTAGTGTTTCTTGACTGATGATTGGTTAATGTTTATCTTGTATTATGAAATATTCTTATTGATGGTTCATTAGCTTGTACTTTTGAACCTTTCTCTATTAGGCATTAATTTTTTTTATTTCCAGGCACTGGAGTGCTTGGTGCGACTTGCGTCTGTAAGACGTTCTTTGTTTACAAATGATGCTGCTCGTTCTAAATTTTTGGCCCATTTAATGACGGGAACCAAAGTAATCCTGCAAACAGGGCAAGGTGTTGTAGGCTTGTTACTTCTTCAATTGTTTTGTATTGTAATGACAAACTGGAAATATTATCTTCCATTATCATATGTGAAAGGAAAACAAATGTCTTTTGTTTCGCTTTTTTGGATTTCTTGTTACACATTGATTATGAGTAGCATTAAATAAAAAATAATATCTGTCTATCTCACTTTCTTTTTATGCATGCATTTGTTATCATGGCAATTTATCTCTGTCTTGGGTTGTTCAATCTTTCTGCCTCTTCAGCAAACCAGTCAGTTATTTCCTGCCAGTATAGGAAATGAGAGTTTCATTATAATTTTTGCTTCAGCAGATTGTGTGGTAACTTGTAGAAGTTCTTAAGCTCTTGGTGAGATTTTGTAAGCATGGGTGAAATTGGCTGGACATGTGGTTGTCTTTTATTACTATTAGTCAGGAAATAGATTGGTTGAGTTTAAGATCCAATCGTACTCTATTTTTCAGTAGCATTGAAAGGGGAAAGCCATAGTAAATACCTCCTAAGTTCAGCAAAGCAAAAAATGTTCTGAAGAAAGAAGCTACACACCAAATATTGGCCAGCCTTGCATATACATTTTTAAGCACTAATTAATTCTTTATTTCCATTTCATTGTTTTTGCCGTCTTGTTTGGTCATGCATTTATAATTTCAACTGTGTTGGAAAGCAGGTCTTGCTGATCATGATAATTACCATGAGTTTTGTCGTCTTCTTGGTCGGTTCAGAGTGAATTATCAGGTAGACTTGTGTGTAGTTTTTTCTCCTTTGTGGTCTATCTACTGGTTTCTATTTCTAATTGGTAGTAATGCAATGTACATAAGCAGGGACATGGGGTTCATGCAGTGGAGGCTAGGTACATACTTTGGCTTAGAAGTTAGAAGGGCACTGTACTGTGTGCATCGTACAAATTGTCCCTTGTAATACTTGTGGGATTTTAAGTTTTAAACTTTAAGACACACCATGCTAGGAGAGTAACTTCAAAGATTGACAATAATTTTTATAATTACTTTGCCACCGATTATTGTAGTTAGCTAGCATATCATTTAAATTTTGTTTAAATTTAATGCAATTGGTATTTCAAAGAGATACACAAATGTCTGGAATATATTCATAATCTACTTATCATTGCTTTCTATATTACTTTGCACTGTTTTGAATATTTCATTGCTTACAAGTGAAACAATTTCATAAAAAATATTTATTATTTGTCTTACCCTTATAATTACAGGCATAAATGTTTAGTTTGTACTTATTAATTGGGGCAATTCAAGTCAACTATCGTGGGGGCATCATATCCTTGTCCCACTTTTTTATTTGTAGCTTGTCCTTTCTGTCTTTCTGCTAACTGTATGTTCATTGTATATTATTCAATTTTGTGGAGCATTTAATGCACTGAAAATCAATCTCAAATGTTATCTCTCCCCCAAAACTGCTGCCTCCAAACTAGGAAATAGATTTTTTCTAATTTGTTAGTTTTCTTACACAAACAATACACCAACATTTATGTTGATGAAATTAAGAGGAATAACAATATTTGAATGTTCTATAATTTATTCCATTCAAACATCCTTTTGGTCTGTAATTACCTCCTTCCCCAATTACCTTGAATTTGTTACCTAATTTTATAAACTAAATGCTGCAGTTGTCAGAGCTTGTTAATGTGGAAGGCTACAGCGATTGGATACGTTTGGTTGCAGAGTTTACTCTCAAATCTTTGCAATCATGGCAGGTTAATTATTGTGTTGCATTAAAATATTTTCCAGAGAATCCATGATATATTGTGGCTCAAAAATCACATTTTGATGTCTTTTTGAGCAATTTATCTTGGGGACAATGGTGGTATTGCCACCTTCTCCTTTGGAAACAATTCACGATTACATCATGTGATAGTTTATCATTAAGACATATTTAATAAGTTATTAATTTCAACTTGGGTATTTTGCACGTGTATTCTGAAATATTTGGATATTGATTAAGCTGATACCTTGTCAGTGGGCAAGCAATAGTGTGTACTACCTGTTAGGGCTGTGGTCTAGATTGGTGTCTTCTGTTCCATATTTAAAAGGTGATGCGCCAAGCTTACTGGATGAATTTGTTCCCAAGATTACTGAAAGTTTTATAACATCAAGATTCAACTCTGTGCAGGTATTTCCAATTATCCATGCATGTTTTACTTGTTGCCTGCTGCATACTTTCAGGCTTTATGTATTTAATTTAAAACTTATGTTAATAAGACAGCTATCATAAGTATAATATCTTCTCTTTGTTTTTTATAGGCTGGATTACCTGATGATCTTTCTGAGAACCCCTTAGACAACGCTGAACTTCTTCAGGATCAATTAGACTGCTTCCCATACCTATGTAGATTTCAGGTATCATTCATATTTAATATTTTTTCTCTTCGTAATAAGAGAAGAAATGTAGTTAGAAGGCAAGAAGGAGTCCAAAGGAGGATATAAACAAAGCAGCAGAATACAAAGCTAAAACAAACAGGCATATTAATAAAACTGCTTTCCTGCTCCTGTACTTGTCTAAAGTGTGACAAATAATTGATAATTTGATATAATCCTATTGAATGGGTGCATCTCTGTTTAAGCAAAAGATTTGATCTTGGTGGGAACTGATGAATTCCAGATAAGGTGATTCTGGATTAAAGCCACTTTCATTCAAGTTACTGGGAGAAAAAGGAAGTTGCAATAAAAGATATGTTCAAACTTTCTTGGAGAATGTTGTAAAGAAGGAAGTAAAGGAGAAGGAAAGCCTCAGTAATGAAAACATTTACCTTTGAAAAATCCCTTGAAAATCTATTGTCAATGCTATTATCTCACCTTTAAAAAAGCTAGTTACCTAAAAGAGACATGTTCATAAAAATGAACGTTTTAGGTTTGGAATGAGTGGTGACCAAGGTTGTCAAACTTGAAAGTTTACGTAAACTCGTGGAGCTTCTATAAATTCGAATCATAGCCTCATAAGAGTTTATTAAAAATCCTACTAATGAATTGTACACTTAACAAAATACTCTTAACACAACAATAATTCAACCATTCAGCTTCATAATAAAGCAAAATAACAAATCACAATAATGAAGTGTAATAGTACATTAGTACTAAATAAGATCAAACTACATAAGTGACCAAATTATATCTAAATTCATAAAATCTTGAGTTATTAAAGTGGAAACATTCTAAAAAGGAGTTCATTTTTTCAAATCATTTGAGTCACAGTAAAACACTGTCATTGTGGGGTCAATGGGGGCAAAAATTACAGTTGATTTCAAACCCGTTGACTTGCTTCTTGACGCAAGAATTTTTGCAAGTTTACCGAGTTTCCCAAAAGAGTTTCATAGAGTTAATTCGTTCTGTCTTCCTAAAATCGTAAAATCGGGCAGAGTTTAACAACTGTGGTTGTGAGTTGTAACTATTGCTAGGCTAGCATTCCACGCATTATGGTTTAAACTCGACATACTTTTAGTTAATAATCTGATGCTATGGTTCTAGGCACCAAATTAGCAAGAGCCAAAATCTTCTCTCCTGTGAGCAAGTTGACCTCCCAATGAAAAAAATGAGGCGCCCTTCCAAATTCTGAGATATTTTGAATTGTTGAGTCCCAATAAGGAACAACCTGACAATTCCTCATAATCATTCTCCAATCTGACACCCAAGTACACAACTAGATTTGCAAGATTAAAGGACCTCTTCACATCAATACTTGCTAATCCAGTCTTTGTCAAATTGAGTTTCAAGTCAGAATTGACTTAAAGAATCTGACGGTGTGTATGAGCAATTTTTAAAATATGCTGATCTCCCTCAGAAAATTGCATGAGAAATTACCATTTCTACAGTCTGTTAGTTCACATGGAAATCAGATATGCGGTGGTTTCCTCTAGGGAATCTTCCTAGCGGATATGCAAAGAAATTGGAGTCTAACTTCTTTGATAAGGCTGTTTGTTTCTTCTCTGTTATTATGTTGCCTTGTTATGGAGGATATGTTATTCTTTTCAGTTTATGTACTTTTTCTGGTCTATATATAAACATTTCGTTTTATTCAAAATCATATTCCCTTGAAATTCAAAGGGTGAATAGGAGTGTTCCTGTTTAACACCACTCTAACCTTGTAACCTACTAAAGTTGGGTAGACCTTTCAGCAAGAGAGAAAGTGACCATCAAGAGACAACTTTGATTTAATTTAACTGACTGGATCCAAATCTTTTGTGTCTGATCAAGGAATAAGATAAATATCATGATTGTTACTCATTTGCTGAAGATAATATAGCTTCCAACATAGGGAGTTCTTTTTTCATTCTTAAATAATTTTTTGTAATTTTGCTGAGATTTATTGAACTATGTTGATTGTTTGACTCCTTTGTTCATTGTGCAGTACGAAAGCAGTAGTTTATTTATAATAAACATAACGGAGCCAGTCCTGCAATTATACACGGTGTGGTTATAGCTTTCCCTGAATGCTGCCAGTTATCCTTGTGTGCCTTTTTGTTGAGAGAAATGAGGTGTTAATTGATGTTTCACTGTTTTTAATGAATGGAATAGGAAAGAGCAAGATTACATGTTCCTGATAACAGTGACCTCAATGTGACTGAAGATAAACTTGCTTGGATTGTTCATATTGTTGCTGCGATTCTTAAGATAAAACAATGCACTGGTTGTAGGTAAAACCCTTTTTTGCTCTTGCCTTTTTCTATTGGAATATGTGGATCGTCAAAGAATTTCTGACCAGTGGTCATAGCTTGTCAAGTATCAACTTGTTTGTAGTCTTATTTTCTTGTGACATTTTTATATGCAGTATGGAATCCCAGGAAATTCTTGATGCTGAACTTTCAGCTCGAGTTTTACAGTTGATAAATGTAACTGACAGTGGAATACACAGTCAGGTATACTGGCACAACATTCATTTTTGGCATGCCTTTGAACACGAATTGTCTGTTTCATATTTTATATTCTTTAACCCTAAAGCTGTAAATTTGCATGATTCCATTTATCTTTAATTTAATTGAAAAATGTCTTTGGTTGTATGTCAGGACATCTATTGTTTTCTTTAGTATAAATAATCATTGGTATGATAATAATGTGTTTATTGGAAAGAGAGAAGGGGGTCACAAATACAAAGTTGGTGAGCACAAGACATCCTCTATCACAAGAAAAAAAGGTGCAGAAGAACAATAGGAAAACTAAGGATGTCATAATTCAGAGACGGTAAACTCCTTGTAACATTCACGAGCTTAACCAAAGGGTTGCATGAAGTGCACCCTGCCACAAATTTGGCCTTCCTGCCAAAACATTTGAACTTTAGGGGATCAAATTGATGAAACTAACCTTTAAAGAATGGAGTTGTTAACTATCATATCTTCCAGAGACTAAAACATGGTTTTACTCTATTTTTTGTTGCTATGTAAGATTCTTATGTGATAAATGAAGTGCCTTCTATGTTTGTTATTTTTCTCATTGTAACTGATTAGTTCAGATGCAATTGGTGGAAATCACTTGATCTTTTGGGGAACTACCATACATAGTATTTTTCTATTAATGCAATTTCTGAATGAAAATCTCTCAGTCTATATCTCTTATTATTTGGTATTGTTTCAATTGTTTTTTGCTTTTGTTTTTCTTGATGATAAATTTAGTTAATGATGTGCTTTGGTAGAATGTATTTCTTATTTTTCATGCAATTGTCATTTGACAGAGATATGGTGAGATAAGCAAACAAAGACTAGATAGGGCAATTCTTACTTTCTTTCAGCATTTCCGAAAGTCTTATGTAGGAGATCAGGCTATTCATTCTTCCAAGGTAATAAAATATTTCAATTATTGAGAATAAGCCATTTTGCATGGATATGATATCTGAATGTACTATGAATACCGGTACAAAATATGAAAATTTTAAAAAATTTAAGTATTGGTACGTTAAAAAGTTCTATAAATTTATTTATTGATATTTATATATATAGACATGTGCACAAACGTGTATGAATTATATAGGAAATAGTAAAACTTGACAAAATTATATAAAAGATGAAAACATATAAATTTCAAAATACATAAATGGACCAATATATCTGTAAATTGTGAAAATTTGTAATAAAAAAAGTTAACTCAAACTGATTTGCTAAATCCTTCCAATTGTGCACTGCTGTTGCTAGTTGGGTTACTGTCCTAACCTATGGTCACCACCACATGTGACTAGAGACAACCTCTTCTCTCAACTTGCAAATAAGGATTAATTAGTTTAATTGAGTATGTAGAATAATGGGAAATTGAGAGATAAGGAAAAGATATCCAATTTTAACTGAAAATGATCGCTAGTACTTGAGGCATGCCCAGTTGTACTCAGTTACATTCAGTGTTAGCATGGTGAATGACAGAAGTCCAAAATTCTGCCATATAAATATGCCATTGTGGCCTATGGAGCCACCATAGTGGGCCTCCCTTCACACAAATTGCCTATGGTAGTTGGCAAAAAATCTGTCATGCCATTCTGCCATGGTGGCCATGACACCACCATTTAACATCAGTTACACTGAAAGTATACCCAACCCCTCTTTTTTTAATAAAAAATTTGGTAGATGTCCGGGCATAGCCAATGTGTACCTGTATGCAGTATGTACCTGGTACGGGTATGGCTCACAAATTGAAGTACCCATGCTTCAGATATACTAAGACACAGCAAGCATAAATCTAGCTTTTTATGCATCTATTCATTTATATATTTTATGTTGCAGCAGTTATACGCCCGGTTATCTGAACTTCTTGGCCTACATGATCATCTATTACTGTTGAATGTGATTATTGGCAAGATTGTGACTAACCTTAAGTGCTACACAGAGGTGAATTTTTAGCTTGTGTTTTTTGTTTTCTCATCTCAAAATTCTTTCCTGATTTAACACACTAAGGTTGTTTGTGTTAATTTCAGAGTGAAGAAGTCATTGACCACACCTTGAGTTTGTTTTTGGAGCTTGCATCTGGGTTAGTTTTAGTTGGATTAAAGAGTATTAGCTACCTTTCTTTTGTAGCTTGGACAAGCCGCCCAAATTAACTGATTTCTCTTGCAACAGCTACATGACTGGAAAGCTACTTCTGAAGTTGGATACAGTACAATTTATTGTTGCCAATCATACGGTAGAATGTCATTTTTGTCATTTGCTTATTAATTTCTCATGGATTATCATTTACTGTGCACAAGCTAAACCTGACCAGTAGCTGATACACTGACATAATTGTAAACAGAAATTGAGCTTTACATGACACAATCTGTCACAAGTACACTTGACTTAGATTGTAATATGGAGTTATCTTTTATATAGTCAACTGTTTCTTTTTCATGCATAATGCATAATTGTTGATCAGGATTGTACTAAGGTTATTTTTTTGGTTAAAATTTAACTGGATGGGTACTATCTAGACTTCCTTTCTGTTTTATTCTAGCTCGGTTGGTCTAACTATGTTGTATACAAATTAGTGTTCGTGCTCCAATATTATGTAAATTGTTCAAAGAAAAAAGATTCTAAGATGGCTGGGTTTATTCCTTGCTATTTATCTCCTTTTCATGTGACATTGCTGCTTGTTCCATCTTAAGTTCTTTCTTGTCATTATCGCTGAATTTTTCTTGCTGATGACAGTATGTTTGGCTAGTGATGATCTCTGTGCTTTTTGTTTAGTGCTTTGTGTTTTGTAATAGGCAGAGTGGAAGATGGATAGTTTCTTCAAAATTAGCTATCTTAGGTCAGTGCATCATCAGTCAAGGTTCTCTAGATATTATCCTTTGGCACTGTAATTGAAGTATTCAACTTTTTGCATAAATTAAGTATCATAGCTATTGGATCCTTTTAATATGAATATTTAAGGAAATTGATTTATTTAATTTATAATGAAAACTTAAGCTTGTGACTTGTAATCCTTGAACTAGTCGTCAAAAAGGTTTGTTGTCATCAATATCAATTAAAAATAAGGTCTAGTAAGTACTACTGGGAGTGGGATTGTGGGTGGCCAGAGAATAAATTATCTTGTTGGCTTGGCTGGGAGATCTATTGCATACTTAAGAATGAAAAATCCAGGTCTTACATTTCTTATTTAGAAAAATATTGCTTCCAAATGTGGCTAAATGACTGGCAATTTCGTTCAAAGGCTTGCTTATGGTCCCAGCTCCTAAGTAGTCTAGATCAAATATAGTTTAAACTTAAAATCAGAATGGGTGGGATACCAACTTGATGACCACTTATTTTATAAATACTAATGCTGGTTCTCACATAAGGTTTTGGGAGGATGCTTAAGGGTAGAAGTGTGAATCTAGGCTCTTCCTCTGATTTTTCCATATATTTGCATAGTTTAATAACTGATGCTTTCTTTTTTCTTAAGAGTCTCCCTTGTTTTGGGGTTTCCATTTCCACAAAGTCTTAATTGACAGGGAAGCTAGCAAGCTAGAAGTTCTTCTGGTTGTAATTGTATCTTGTAAACTTTGATCTAATCCAGAGCCCAGATGTGACAATGTGTTCTCATGCATTTGATTGGAGTGAAATACTTTAGTGGAATTTATCTGCTCCTCAACTTTGGGACAGTGTTGTTTTATGGTCTTTCTAAAGAATTCAGCACAGCTTGCTTCAAGGGAGTTTCCATTTTAAATATGCTAAGAGACTGGGCTGCCTTGCTGCAATTTTTTCTCTCTGAAGTACTTTGTACTCTTTGTTTGGAGGATTTTCCCTCTCCTTTTAGCTACACCTCCGCTCTTTTCCTTCTTATGAAGTTCTATCTCTGTTAAAAAAAGTGATAAACATTGATTTTATTGTTTGAGATTGGACAGTAGTGTTGCATTTTCTCCCTCCCTCTCTGCACTGTTGTATTTCTCCATTTTCATTTTTTGTAAATTAGATTCCTCTTATCTTTGTTCTAATTCTTTCTTCACTAAAATTAATCTCAGAGGGAACATTTTCCATTTTTGGAAGCAAAAAGATGCACTCGCAGCAGAACGACTTTCTATTACACTATTGGCTGGTTGATATTCATGGAAGATAGCCCTGTGAAATTTAAATCTTCAATGGATCCACTCCAACAGGTACTCCATCACTCATCCCATTAATATGCTTGTATAGTCATTTTTTATCTCATGACTAATTAATGCAGATTGAATTGCGCTGTTAATAAAATATTGACATTACTAGATGCGCAATATGACTGGATTTTATGTTCTGTATGGTATGCGCTGTTAATCTTGGTGCAATTTCTAATTTATTCACCGGCTGATATAGGTTCTATCACACATGATTGCACACTAAATCTGAATTAGTAAATACTGAACATGATGATGTGACATTGACAACAAGAAATAACAAATTTAGTATAAGGAGAGAATCTTTAGAAAGAAGTAATGTGGATCTATACTAAAGCTGGTGATTTTCTCTGTCCTTCAGGACCAGCATTTTGAGAACTGTGTCATATAAAAATGGGTTTATTATCTTTTCAGTCTAAACTTTTTAGGATTTCTGTTTAGTCACTAAACCCGTTTTCCGTCCTTACTTTTAGTCCTTGTTTAGGATTTTTGTTTTTAGTCTGAACTTTTTTGACAAGTCGATGTCCTCTAACTTTTTTTCTGTCATTACGTTTAGTCCCAGTCAAAAAAATAAGGGACTAGAAACAAATTCTAAAAAATATAGGGACTAAAAAGATGGGAAACCCTATAAAAATAGTTGTTATGTATAATCTCAAAAATGGGTGATAGTAAGAATCAGCATTGTTACATAGCCACCATGGCTTTTTGCAGTGGTGGAAATCCTTCCTATCGCCATTATGGCCTTGGTGATGCGGATTTCTCATGGTGTGCCTTGGCTGCTGCATTTCATGTCATGGCGTTCAAAACAGCTATGGCGGAAGATGGGTGCAGCTTTGTCGAAACGAAGATGACTTAGTTGTTGGGTCAGTTGACCCTGTCCATAAGCACCCCCATTGCTCTTATGAAAACCATCTAAAAAATATGAATGGGTTAGGTCATATGACCTGACCTGAACCTGACTGTGCCCAATTCTTAAGATTTAGGTCAGAAACGTCTCCTTTCTTAAACCTACCCTTTTTCACACATAACCTCAACAACGCCCAAACTGCAAGCTCCCAAATATCGTCGCACACCCACAGCCGATGTACACCATCTCTCGGAGCCACCCAAATGTCGTTGCACACCACCTCTTGATGCCACCCAAATGTTAATGTGCCCCACTTCTTGACACCACCCAAACATTGACTTGCACCACTGTCTCTCCAGCATCCTTCTTCAGCGAGCATCTGCATTAGAAATTTAGGACATTTATCTTCTATTCGATGTTGAATTATGTTTTTTTTTTTTTATTTTGTTGCTATTTGAAGTCTTGAACTTGGTCTTTTATTACCATTTTACTGATATTTGAAGTTCTGGATATTATTGTTAATTTTATGGCCATTTGTTATTATATGAAGTAAGGCTCTTTGATCATTTTATTTGTTGTTATATTATATTTCCTGATTTAGTATTTGTAATTTTATATGCCATTTTTTAGTATTTATATTTGCTTCCTTTTTAGTTTTTTTTTTAATTTATGTTTACTGTTATATCTACTGTTTTTTCAGTATTTTATACGTATATATATGTTTTTATTATCCACCACGGGTTCTGCCATTTGCCGCCACGCCATCCACCTTATGTTTATGGCGGATTTTGGGCTCTCTGCCATCAGTTATTAATAACACTGGAAAAAATGGAGTCAAACTAGAAGATGAAGATGAAAGAATCTAGTGCCCTCAATTCTCCATCCAAATTACCCTTTTTTTGATATATTAAGGGGATGTTTGACAAACTAGAAAACTAGTTTAGAAATGTTTAAATTAATGCTACTTATGTACACTTGTATATATAAATTTTAACAAGGTTAGGATAAATTGTGTTTTTGAACTAGTTTATATTAAAGTTCAACTGTGGGTATATATTTTATGAATTTCAAAAAAATTAGAAGAATGTGGGTGGGGGGATAAGTAAGGAAATTCTATATTCTGTTATGATCAAAGCTTAGAGATTTTTTGGGGGTTTTCCTTTATCCTTCTTTAAAAGGGATTAGTTTGTGCTTTTTTCAGTATAATAATATAAAAGGTATAAAATAACATTGCCTCACTGTGTGTATATACTATTCCATGTACATAAGATTGAGGTCCTCTCCTTGGCTTGTTCTGCAAGTACTTCCTTAATTCCTGAATGGACAAATTGGACCAGGAATCACTTCTCTTTTATTGTTTAGTCAGAATTCTAGGACTTGTTTAGTAATTTATCGTTGATTGAATGTGTGGGAAGATTGGGGGCTTAGGGGTCTGATTCAAGGATTGACTTATGGCTGTCAAAACCGTTGTTTTGTATTATTGCAGATGATAACATTCTCTTGTTTGATGGCAAGATACAATGTGTTTCTTTCTGATAGGTTTGGGGTGTAAAATTCATTAAGGAAATGGTATGGCTGGTTATTATAGCTTGTTAAATCACCACTTAACACATTTGTGAGGTAGGTATAAGCCATAGTATTGTCAGCTACTCTAGCGATCTAATTATGGGCATCTTTTAGTCCCCTTCGCGTGCATTCACATGGGAAGTTGTCCATCAGAAATCCAAGATAGTAGGCTGCCTATTTCATTACTGGTCTGTTATAGTTGATTCTCATTCCCCAAGTAGGAAGAGAAGAATATAGCACAATAAAAGTAATCATGTAATGTTGGATTAGTTCTTTGTGTCATGTGTTGGGGCAAAATGAGAGGTGATGGAGATGAGTCAGGCAAATCGATGGTTGGGCTATGAGTTGATTTCCTTCTTGAGGCTAACTTTCTTCTTGATTAGAAGTCGCATGGGCATGAGACAAAAACAAATCAAGAGGGGGAACAGGTAAGACTTGTTGAATAAAACTGAAGTCTTGCATGGAAGAAGAAAAGAAAGGTGTCTTTTAAAGAAGGTAATATCAGCAAACATGTAATATCGTCTAGTGTCTGGAGAATAACACCTATATCCTTTTTAAATGTGAGAATATCCAAGGAAGACACATTTGATAGCCTTTGCAAAGAGCTTGTGTACACCTGGAAACACATTATGGACAAAACAAGTACAACCAAAAATGCAAGGAGAAAGATGATACAAAAATTCATTTGGAAAGAGAATTGAATCAGGAATTTTATTTTCAAGAGATGAAGAAGACATTCTATTTATTAGAAAACAAGTAGTTAGAATGGCATTTCCTCAATGGTGAACAAGAACATTTGCACTAAGCAATAAGGTGCGTGCTATTTTGACAAAGTGTCTATTTTTTCTTTTTGCTATACTATTATGTTGTGGTGTATGGAGACATGTGGATTGATGTAAAACACCCTCTGAGGATAAAAGGGAAGAAAGTGTAGAAAAAAAATACTGTTTTGCATTATCACTTTGAAGAATTTTAATAATGTTCCCAAACTGATCTTTGATCTATTGAAGGACATAAAGATGGGTAGAAGTTCAGATCAATCCTTCATTAAATATATCCAAGTGCATTGAGAAAATTCGTCAATAAATGTTTGAATGAATGACAGAGAAGGTGGGGTTGCATTTTGTTTTCGTTCTCTTTAGAAACGAAGGCCTCACTTATTTTCCTAATTGACATGACTCACTCTAACACTTGGAAGATTTTTGAGTCTAGGAACCATTTTCTTCAATTTCAACAAGTTTGGATGACCCAACTAATCATGAAGAGGTTTCGGAGATGGATTCGGAAAACATGACATAGAAGGGTTGGTTTCAAGATAGTAGAGTTCTCTAGATTCATGTTCTACAACAATCAATCTACCCGTTCTACGCTCTTGTATAACAAAAGAATTGACATCAAAGGTTACAAATCAATTTAATGACCTTGTTAATTGACTTAGAAAAGTTAGGTTAAATGGACAATTAGGGATAAAGAGAACAAACAGCATGTTTGATGAGGGAGATAGTGATACTTTACCAACTACATTGGCAACAACCTTAGATCCGTTTGCCAAGGTAATTAGATGAGAAAATTTTGGGGAAGACAGAGGTGAAGAGAGTACCATTAGCATAAATATGATTAGAAACACTTGAGTCAATTATCCACTAACCTTGACTATCCTTAGATTGAGAAATGCACACTGTTGAAAAATTTGGGGCTAAAGGAGGTTAAAACTGACTGCTGGATTTTAGCTTTAGATATTTTTGATTGGAAAATTTGGGCTTAACTCTCAAATTTTGAGACATTTATTACCTTGCTTGAGAAACCATGCAAAGAGCAGCAAGTCTTCCAAGTATGACCTATTCTCTTACAGTAAGTGCATTGAATGCAACCTCTTTTACGCATTCTGTCATTATATATGAAAAGAACCAGATCAGACCTGGTTGTGTTGCTGTAACAGAGGAAGAATAAGGCCAAAGAGAGAGCAAGGTGTGGGACCCAGTCTTCAAACAGGAGAAATATTGAGGCTAAGACTTGAAATAGGACCAGAAAGTGTCGATGAACAGAATGGTGGTGGCACAACAGCTTTCCGGTGGCCCAAGGGCAGCATGTGTAGTACACACGCTGGATCAAGTTGCAGAAAAAAATAGTGTGTGAATGCATGACAAGGTTTTGATCTTCGAAAAAAGGAGGCACAGCAGATCTGAAGGTTGCTAGAGAATAACTCACTGGCGGACGGTGGCAGATAGCGGCCAGAGACAATGGCCATGGATGATGGTGATAGTGACTGGAAGCAAAAAGGGCAGAGTGGGACTAGACCTGCTCTGATACCAACTTAAATTAAACAGTACATTATCTATCAGCTAGAATAGTTTTTGAAAGCTCTATTTCAGATACCAAAACCAAACATTTCTTAACATGTTTAACACAGCAAAGTGTATAATTTATATACTACGGGTAATAAATAAGAGTTAAAAAAAAACTAATGTAGGATACCCCAGTGCCAAAGGTTCCTTGCTTCATGAAGGCATGGGGAAGGGTAATTGTATACAATCTTCCCTTTGCATATGCAAAGAAACTGTTTCCGGATTTGAGCCCATGACTGACCAATCACCAAGGTGCAACTTTACAATTGCACTAGGGCCCACACTCTAGGTGCTAAATAAGAGTAATTACAAATATTTTAATGGTCTGATTACCATTTCCATAATTATGTAGATCCTAGAATAGGCCAGTGGCAAGAGGGCCCAAGATAAAATATCGTTGTTTCAGATAAGCTATTGATTTAGGATGCTTTGTAAAGCATTGCTCATGCTTTTGTAAGCGTGGTTAGTCAATTCATGCATAATTATGGAGAGAGCACTTGCAAAAAGTGAATAGAATCCTTCAGTATTTGAAGGCAAGTCCAAGAAGAGGATTGTTATTCAAATGCAAATTGTGCAGGATCAATTGTTGATAAAGGTTTACCGTAGGGTAATGCATGTTTGTGAGAGGAAATATGATGAAATGGAGCAAGATGTAGTAGCAAGGTCAAGTGGAGTTTTGAGCTATGGTTCATGGTATCACATGTTGATTAACACAACAAAGTGTATTAATATATACAATGGCCCTGTCTATGTCCCATATGCATCTCCCAGGTGCACTAGTCCTGATTTTGTTCCAGATGCATTGGTTTCATCTTTGTCCTAGAAGCAATAGACCTAGTTTCAAGTTTAAATAACTTTGGTCTCCATTATTATAGGTTTCAAGCTTTCAAATGTGGTTTCAAGTAGAACAAACCTTGTTTTGTTTGCTATGAATTTTCTCTTGTGTTGATGGTCATTCCAGCTATCTAATTAAGCTATTTTTTTCTAGCATTTCTCTATGGTTTCTCCAGATTCCTGAGTCGTTCAAACTACTGATTTTTGGGGGAACTTAATTTTTTTTATGTTTTCTATTTATTTGTTAGAAATATATTATTTTCTTATAACAAGTTGAGAGCTTAGTTAGCTTGAATGAAAGTGTTGAAAATCAGAATATAATATTCTAATTTATTAATAACAGCGGGTTATAGACACATAATCTTTGATTAAGAGGAAACAAAATATCCTTTATTTTTGTATAATTAATGTAATCAACTTGTATAAATACGCATCTGCTATGTATTTAAACACGATAATTTGTCAATTATTCCTTTGTTTCTCCTATTTTAATAAGTACCATATTTATGTAGATCCTTGACTAGGGCTAAGAAAAAAATGCCCAAGATAGTTATTTGTTGATGTCTTATCCACTGCAAAGTATAATCGAGTCTGCCCTTAAATATGACTGCATCACACATCACGCATTCTAATTATTTATCCTCCTCATCTCTAGTATCCGGATCATCACTTGTTCAGAAGAGATATTACTATAGTGGAATTGAGCATGACTGGAGGATGTTGTTATTTTGCTTTGGGTTTTTGTTGTATTCCTTTTGGTTTTCTGTTATTTAGCTAATCTGTTTAGGGGATTATTTTTTTCTAGTAACTTTTACTTTCTTATTTCTTTACATAATTTCAAGTAAAACTTTATACCTGACAAGAGTATGCTTATGCCTTAGCTTTTCGACTACCTTCTATGTTATTGGTTAGTGAAAGGTAATAGCAATTGTTGTTTATTTATTGTGTCAATCATAACATCTAGACAAATTTTTTTCAATAATTAGTGGTTTAACTTTTTGTCCTTAGACAAAGTCAGCATATGATATTTCCCCCCCTCATTTTTAGGTTTTTCTCAGTTTGGAATCAACTCCTGATGCAGTATTTCGAACAGATGCTGTAAGGTATGCACTTGTTGGTTTGATGAGGGACCTTAGAGGAATCGCAATGGCCACAAACAGGTTGGTAGTTGTGCTGTTTCTGTTATTCAAGCTGACGGAAGCAATTAAACTGATCTCTTTGTTTTTCATATTTGTATTTCTTAGCCGCCGAACATATGGATTTTTATTTGATTGGTTGTATCCTGCACATATGCCCCTTCTCTTAAAAGGCATCTCACATTGGACAGACACCCCGGAGGTAATGAACCTTGTGGATAATTTTTTATGCATGCATATACACTCAAATGGTGGGTTTTGGTCCAATTATTCTTCACTCATGTAAAACTGAAGATCTGTGATGTCAAAATTTCTTTAGATGCTAGCACAATGCATGAATTATTGCATACTATCACAGCATGGACACAATTTATGGTTTTCAGCCCTGTTGACAGCAACTGGGTTTTGTAACTTTACCAGCATTACCTCAGCTATATTTACTAGTAACTTTTCCTATCATGGCTTATGTCATGGTGAGCTATCATTCTTATCCAAACCATTTAATCAATATTCTGTGTTGCAAGTGGCTGAGGAGACAGGTGGCTTATGGGGCAAACTGCAAGCACCTTAGATGTCCTTGGCCATCTCAATATGGAATTGGCAGCCGTGTGATGTCACTTTTCTTGTGGGTTTACTAATGCATGATATGGGGTTGCTGCCCTCAACCCTCGGTTGGCTCGTGATATTTCTATTGTTGGTTTTTTCACATTGGATAGTGACTGATGCTAATGCTTTTCTAGATAATTTTTTTTTCTAGGGTTTCTATAGAAGGAAAAGCTATCAGTTGGTCAATCTGCCAAAAATCAGAATTTACAACCCAGGGCTAAACATTTTTTTTTTCTACAAAGCATTAATATTTGACTGCTAATAATGCAAGTGCTAGTTGTCACACTTCAGTGCAAATGAACTGTGGAAGTGATGTTGTGCCTGTTATTATCTACCAATTAATCTCAAGACCATTGAAAATGTTTTAGATTGGAAGTATTTCCTCTGATAAGAGCAGTGTGAGGTCTTATTTATAAGAAAAATTGCCTAAGTAGGCACTAAGGGGTTATGGACTGCCTGACTGAGGGCTAACTACAATAATGCCTATGCCTTTTCAGGCATGATGGGGCTGTGCCTGTTCGATCAAAGACCAATTACACAGTAAGTGCCTATGCCTTTCCAGGCTTGATGTTAAGGGGCCGTGGATCGCCTATTTGAATGGCCAACTTGATAATGTTACCTTATATGGCTGACCTACCAACGTGCCTAATGAACCTCTGCAGTTACAACTTGGAGAGATACCACACCTCAAGGAGTGCATAGGCAGATAGGCCTTGGACCTCTATGCCCTGTATAATGGTTTCTAGATCCTTCCTATGAATCTAGTTAAATTTCCTTCTGTGCCACCACTCGAAAATTGCAGGATTAGTTGGGAGGAGGAAACCAGTTTAAATAGGTGTGATCAATTCGTACACCCCAGGTCACACGTTCCTGATGCTAGCTAGACTCTTGAGTTCACTTGGACCTCTGAGGGTTTCCAGCAAGCATACTCCCTAGCATTAAAAATAAATAATTAGTATAATAATTTTTATGAGAAAATAATAATAAGTATAATTTGAATACGAAATTCTCAACTGATTTGCCAAACTGATATTTAATTTCAGTGCAAGAAGCTTTAAAAATGGAATCTAACTCTGAACATTCTTTCATAAAAAATATTTTATTTCTAGTGAAGTCATCAATAAAGGTAACATAATACTTAAGACTTAGGAGTCAAAGTAGTAGAGACTAGACAGAAGTTGTCAAAGTAGTAGAGACTAGACAGAAGTTGGACTCCATATTGGAAAGTATGAAAAATATCTTGATTATGTCTTAAAATAATTTCAAAGTATTTAGTTTCTATTCTTTCCTTTTTCTTCCTTTGTACCTATGTTCACTAAGTATCTTGATTATTTAGTAGAGACACTCTTGTTGCTGCTTTCTTCTTTTCCTATTTTGTGTTTCTTTCTCTTGCGCATGAGTTTCAATGATGAGTGATAGAAATGTGCAATAATAAACATGTTTGATTACTTGATTCTAATTTCCCTTTACAAATGCACTTTGTCGTTTACATGCGGAATTACTTCTGATGCATGTTCCTCTTCCCCCTCCTGGGGTTTGCTTGATTCTGCAGGTTACCACCCCTTTGTTAAAGTTCATGGCTGAGTTTGTGCTAAATAAAGCTCAGCGTTTGACATTTGACTCTTCTTCTCCAAATGGCATACTTCTCTTCCGGGAAGTCAGTAAACTGATTGTCGCATATGGATCTAGAGTTCTGTCTCTTCCAAATGCTGCTGATATTTATACATACAAGTACAAAGGAATATGGATTTGTTTAACAATACTGTCTAGAGGTGAAATCCTAGCCTTGTTTGGTTCTTTTTATGGTCTAGTGTTCCGCTTGAGTTTTGCTAGCTGTTCTTGTAAATTGCTGCAGCTAGTAAGTTATTTTATGATATTGCATAATAGTTATATAAATGGGTGTATCTGTTTATATACTTACTATGGTTGGGTACAGAATACTTTTAAGAGAGTATTTTGGTGAAATACTTGTGTTGTTTTATGATTTTGCTTAATAGTTACATGAATGAGTATCTTTTTATTTGGACAGAACAGAGAGTAGATTGCATGATTGATGTACTAGCAAAATTGTATGTGGGTGGTCTAAATTTAATGTCTTGCATCAAATGACAGCCCTTTCAGGAAATTATGTCAACTTTGGTGTGTTTGAACTATATGGTGACAGAGCACTATCTGACGCTCTTGATGCTGCTCTAAAGATGACACTGTCAATTCCTATGTCTGATATATTGGCTTATAGGAAGGTATGCAAACTATTATCTAGCCATATAAGTCCTAACAACACTTCAAATTAAGTTTGCAATAATAAAGTGAAGGATATAGAACTAAATGATTGCATGGATTAAAATCTTTTTGAAAAACTTCTTTTTATGAACAATGAATTTTTTATAACAATGATTTTTGAATGCAAGAGAATGACAAGTCTTCAAGTATTAGAATTTAGGTTTGGGTCTAACTCAACTCTAAAATGAAAAACTATACCAAGAATAGAAGGGGGGAGAGGGGGTTGGGGGGGAAGAACAGGAAACATGAAACACAGCATGGTAATCTGTGTAAATATAACACCCCCATCCCTCACAAAGGATCATTGCCATAAAATAAAGCTAGGAAAACTAATTGGTCCTGTATAAACTCAAGTGGTGGTCTATGACCAATAAAGATGCCAACACTTTTTAGCATTTCTGCCGGTGCCAAAACCTCTAAAAATTAACACCTAGGCACTGGTGGAGATCCTTGGGCAAACGCGATATACACCAAACAAGTTATTCTAGAGATCACACCCGTGTATATAGTTGTGTACATATATTGGTCATAATCTAGGTTATACATGTTAGGTTCTTTAAAGTTGCCTCTGCTTGAAAGATCCTTACCTAGCCCTAAGGGTTATATTTGACACTTTTGAATATAAAATAATTCATGAGGCTTTACCTAACTGCTTAAACTTTTAGGAGCATTGGTGATTGTTATGTTATCGAAGCCTACATGGCCAAGTGGTTGAGTTTACCCATGCTTCCTCTATGGTAAATAAAATTTGAATTTCAGCACAAGGCAGTGGTTTATGCATTATCCACACTTCAAACCCAATGGGCTCTTTCATGAGGAAACATGTTAAATATAAAACCATCCAAGAGCCTTCATCTAACAGTTTATTTGGGTTCCATTTTATCTCGCTCCTTAATTATGTGTCGGGTTAGTTTTCTGCCAGCTTGCCAAATACTATTAAGGTGAATCTCACTTAGTTTTTTCTTTTATGCAGCTAACAAGGGCTTATTTTGCATTCTTGGAGGTTTTGTTCAACAGCCACATCACTTTTGTATTAAACTTGGACACAAACACCTTTATGCACATGGTTGGCTCCCTTGAATCTGGACTGAAAGGGTTGGATACAAGTATCTCATCACAGGTTATGGCAACACAATCTCATTTCCATCTTCCTGTTTTCAGACTAAATGACATTTTTCCATAGCATTTTTTAGGAGATTCTATTGATGTAAATATTTATGTATTTGGTTTCTTATAACTATGCCTTTGTCCAACTCTTCTAATTTCTGATTACAGTGTGCATCTGCTGTTGATAATTTGGCTGCTTTCTATTTTAACAACATCACTATGGGAGAGGCTCCAAATTTACCTGCATCTGTCAATCTTGCTCGACATATTGCAGAGTGTCCCAATCTGTTTCCAGAAGTATATATATATATATATATTTTACTGTTCACCACTCAGTTAAAAATTAAAATTTTCTCAACTTTTTTATAAATTTATTTGTCTGGTGTCTGAAAAAATTCATTTGTACTTAATACCATTATGTCCTCATTTTACTCCCATATTAAATGCAAACCTTCAAAACATAGAATAGAATTTATGTATTGTGTGCATAAGAATACTTGAAAAGGCAAACTACCATTTTATTTTATGAAATATGCTAATCATATTCATTTTTCCTACTATGAAACTGGGAATGGGGGACTATTTTAGTTAAGGTTATTTGACTTGGGTGTCTCTGTTTTGCATGCCAAGATTTTGAAGACCCTATTCGAGATCATATTGTTTGAAGACTGTGGGAACCAATGGAGTCTGAGCAGGCCAATGTTGAGCTTGATACTCATTAATGAGCAGGTAGTGGACCTTTTCAATCTGTGTTCTATTTTCGTTAAATTTACTGCAAACAGTTATATATGTGACAAGCTTTGGTATGATAGATATACTCCAACTTGAAGTTGAGTGTAATATTAATGTGAATTTATTGCCTAACTAATTAGTACTCCAGCTTAGGCGTTGAGTCTTCATGTAATCAATTATGATAGCAAAAATAAGTAAATTATAGACTGACTTCCCACACAATTCTAGCCAATCTCTATTTAATTCTAATTTGATAATCAATTTATAGACTGAGTTGTTATTTACGTGCAGATATTCTCAGATCTGAAAGCTCAAATCTTATCATCTCAGGTATTTTCCTTCTCACTCTAACTTCAAGGTTGGGCTATAAATTTTTTGCTCTGTTTTTTTATCTGGATTACAGATCTGGTATTGAGGATGTATGGCTGATGGAATGCAGCCTCTCATTTTTCACACATGACTATTTGAAAAAAGAGACACAAGGATCCTAAGGATTGCTCTACTACTGGGGCACTGATTATAGTTATTATTGTATCTAATCTCTCACTTTAGAGTACATCAAAGTGTGGGCAATAACTTGCTAATAGGAAGAATAAAGTGGTGCAGTTTTTGTTACTGTTATAATATCTTGCATGTATTTGGGTGGTTGGGAACCATGCGTTGTGTTTTTCCACTATGCTTATGTTGCATGACTTGGGTTGGTTAATTTTTGCAGCCGATGGATCAGCATCAGCGGCTCTCTTCATGCTTCGATAAACTCATGGCAGATGTTACTCTAAGTATAGATTCCAAAAACAGGGATAAGTTTACTCAAAATCTCACCATATTTCGGCATGAATTCCGTGCCAAATAATTCAAATTTACACGAGTAAATATGAGAATATTTGGTGTCTGTATATTGTCTGTTTGGAGAATCTGTTGCCCTCTGTTCTGGTGGCACCTTGCAATCCTATCATGGAAGATAGAACCACTATGCAATTTCTTCATTTTGGTCTTGTAAGAAATGTATTCTTTGTATTTACTGTTCATGCAGCGTGGAAGATAGCCGTATACTTTTGGTGGTACCGGATAACTCTATACTCAGATTTGGATGATTCAAAGTTCAAAGATAATGGAAAGAAGATTTTGAAGATGTAAGGAAGTGGTTAGGACAAAAAGGGTCATGAACGAGAAAACTAGTGGAGGGCCAAAACGGGAACCACCTGAAATGTAGAGTGATTGGGTTAGATATATTCTTTTTAGTACTCATGTATATTATTATCGATGATATTCGTTTAGAAACATGCTAGATATTGTTTGATATTTTGTATAATTGATTTCTTTGTACCTCTAGTCAAAACCAGAAAAAAGAAAATGTGTTTAGATGATGATAGACTTATAGAAGAGAAATGTTCACTTTGCTCTCAATCTTTCGAAATCTTAGAATATTTGGTTTGTAACTAATTGACCAGATTAGGTTTTTTTTTTTTTTTTTGGGG
>JAMLFT010001160.1:0-32738 GCA_026544285.1 Pachyrhizus erosus | reverse complement strand
AATATAATTTTGATTATCTTATTTTATTTAATATGTAATTTTATTTTTTTATTTTAAAATAGAGATATTTAATTTTATAATTTTTAAAAATTAATAATTTTGGTCTAATATTATTCTTGTCTACATTAATTTATTTTATTTATTACATTTTAATTAATTAACAATGCGTGTGCTCAATACTAATAGACGGAAGTATGAGTTTGATATGGTATATTTGCTTCAAGGACATCTAAGGGTAATTCCATTTGCCTATTTTTTTTCTTCTTCTTCAGATCCTTCCACCTTTTATATTTCAAAAATTAGTTTTCGAAATGGAGAAAACAATTTTAAAAATTAATTTTTGGAATAAAGGAGTGCGAAGAGAGAAAAAGAAGTGAGAATAGCATTACCCTTTAAGCATACGTTAGTGGACAGCCCAATGGTCCTGCTTTAAGAATTCCAACCCTGAGTACAATGTTGAATTTTAAAGTTGTAATATTAAATAATTCACAATGTATTGTTTAAATTGGTTATTTATTTTAACTGTAGGTTTTTTAATATCATATTGATTTAAGTATCTTACATAAAAATTTACTTTAATATTAAAGTAATTAAAGTGAATATTTAATTTAATTTTACATAGGTTATATAATCTGTTAATATATCTTCTTAAAAATTTTAAAAATATTTTTTATTCTAATTTTTTTAAAATAATAATATTTTATAAATAACATTAAATTATATGTTATAATAATAAATTTTATTAAATAATGATTTTTAATTTTGAACATCTTTTATAAATAACTACGTTAAAGATGACTTTATGACTTATGATAGAAAGAAAAGGTATTTAGTCATTAATGTTAGACATAAATTTCTTTAAATCTTGCTAACTATTAAATATGTATTAGGTTTATTAATTTGTATAAAGGTTCTGACGAATGGAAGATTTTTTCACGAATCAAGCACTTCCTAATAAGTACTCGTGTGCTTTGTTAAAAAAAATTGTTTCATCAAAATAAGAAATTGATTTTATATGAAGTATTTAAACTACCATGCAATTTTTTTTTTTTTTAAAATCATATTAAGGCCCGTAAAAGTTTTTTAAACGTTGGAAAAAATTTAAATTCTATACACTGTACTTGTGTAGGTTTTAATAGTGATATAGCAGTGTTTAATTTCATCAGTTTCAATATTCCACCACTACTTTGCTCTTATCTTCATTGTAATTTGCTCTTATTTTTTGTTGAAGTATTTATACAAAAAATTATCTAAACAGAATCTACGTGTGTGTTTGGATACTCATTCACAGACATAATTAATGTGATTTTTAACGTTTAAATGGAGGTTACTAGTTGTAGCTTTTGTTTTATTTTATTTTTCATTGATTCGATGCCATGATGGAACCCCAAGCTTTGATAGTTTGAGAAGATACTTAGAAACTAGAAAGCCAAGAGAGGAAATGACAACTTGTATGTTTTTTAATCGCTAAACTTGATAAACTATGTTACGAAGTATTTCTAAACATGCTATAAAATTAGATTAATTCTTTAAAATTATTTAATAGATCACAAAGTTGATTGAAAGGATACTATGATTGAGGACAAATAAAAAAACAATGAAATCAGGGGGTTGGGGTTGTAGATCAATTTCCCTACTTGGAGGGAACGAAATACATATATATTGGCAATAATACTTTCTCAAAAGCACAAATAAAGTAATTTTTACATTATTATAAAACTTAATGGTTTTTACAACTTTATTCACAAAGGTTCTTACCAGTGAATCAAGATCGAAAGCAACATAGCGTATAAATATGGATCGAGTGCACATGAATTGATCAGATGCTAAACAATGCCCGTGAAGAGAGCTCCTGCGATGGATTGAAACTCTATTGCATGCATCGGCATAATCGTGTTCATTGGCAAAACCGTGATTCATCTTATTTTGGAAACATTATATATTATTATATGTTGACGAGTTTAGAAGAGAATATATAAGAGACTGTTATGAACATATATAATAAAGGATCTTGCGTTCAATAATTATCGCTTGCTATAAAACAAAGAATTTATATTTGCGCATGAAACTTGAAATTCGAATTTCGAAGAAAGAGCTATGGAATATATATTGTTCACGGGCCATGATCACACAAACATGCAAGAGGATCTCATTTGTGTAATCAGCGTATGGTGGGTGCAGGTGTATTGTTCACAGAACAGTATATGGACTAATAATTAATTAATTAATTAATTCAAAACGACAAAGCTTAATTACCTCACTTCACAATTTCTGCAATTTAATATTAAACTTATAATGGTATGGGAGTATCAATTTACATAGAAATAAATGATTAGTTTTAAGTATTTTTTTTAATAACGAGACAGACGATTTTGGTGGATTTTTCATGAAAAGCATAGAGACTATTCTGGCTGTGCCTATCAAAAAGTAAATCAATTACTTGCTGTTTCTGACTCTGACAAGTTTAGTACTGAATTGTATATTAATCCCTAGTCCTATATATTAAATTTTATCACCTTTAATAATTTACTTTCTTTCTCGATAAATGACGTGTGTTTTGCAAGTATTTCACTCAGTTCATTTTTAATATATTTTTTAATTTTTCAAATATTATTATTACTTAAACTACCAATTAATTTAAATGTTAAAACATAATATCAAATTAATTATGAAAAAAGCATACACTTATACTATTCTTCAATTATAAGACACATTGTATAATAAAATTATTAACTTTTATAATAACTCTTTTAAAATTTATATCGTGAATCATCATGTTAAGAAGACTTAATATAAGAGTTTTCTATGTCTAAATCTATTGTTAATTTTTATAATATTTGTTTAAATTAATCAAACTTTGAGAGATTTGTATCAATAAATTATAAACAAATCACACAGATTAACTTATATTATATTTAAATTCAAAATTTTAAAATATTAAATTTATAAATATTTTTTATTTATATATTATTTTATCTTATTCAATTTTATAAAAATTAATTTTCATACTTATACTTCAACAAATTTAAATTGAGTGTGCATACTATGGTACGAAGCCCATTAATTACACATCAATAAAAAATATTTACCCAAATAAGGATCCTATTTATCAGAACTTGTCATAAAAAACTAAGACTTTTAGAGGTACCTTACATTTGATAGAATATATTTTAAGTATCATACATAGTTGCATTCTAATCAAGATCTCCTAAATTAATTGATTCATGCAATTATAGACAGCCTTCATAGTAGAAATCTTTGAATAGTCTTCCTTCCATATCGACTCGTCATTTCTTCCATAATCCTTTATATAATATTTTAAATATCAAGAAGTTAGCAAGTATCCCTCCACACACACAAATAAAGGCCTACGCCATACCCATGTCCACCACCACATACCAAAATTCCAATCGCCCTTGTCAGCAATACTTGCTTCCTTCTCCAATAAAGACATGAAAAAACATATTTCAAAGAAATCCCCTCAATCCAAGAGTCGTGCCAAAACAAAATTCAGCTCACCTGATCTTACTCTTCTAGAAATGACATATAAGACATAAAATGCATTCTCTCAACTAAGAAAATATCTCTCCATCAAAACAAAACATCCTTTGTATTTGAACCATCACGAGGAGCCTTGTAAAATTGATGACCATATTTAATTAAAAGCAACTTGAACCAAATGGCTTTTGTATCACTTAGGATACTCCATCTTCACTTAGTCAACAAAGTAATATAGAACAATTCTAGATTGTTTTTTTAAATCCTCAAACCCGCTTTTTCCAATGGCTGACACACGTTATCCCACTTCACTCAAGATATTTTGTTCCTATCTTCCACACTGAACCATCAAAATTTCCGCTGAATAGAAATCAAGAAATATACAAACCACTTTCTTAGACATTTTAATAAAAAAGAAAATGTAGTAGTAAATTCTAGACATCATAGAGTTCACCAGCACAATTCTTCCCCCAAAAATAAGCGTTTACCTTTTCTAAGAGAAAGACCTTCTTCACCTTATTAATTTGTCTTTAAGTAAACAAAGCATATAATTAAGGTATGTTTACCCTATTATTGGATTAAAATCTTGATATATATTAAATAAATTAGGTTCACTCTTGAACAAGACTCACGTATACACAGTATAACCCTATTAATTAATCCTTGAACATCAATCCAAATTGGACTTGACAAGTCATATACAAACTTCCAAATCTTTACGACTGTTTAAAGTTGCATGTTTTGTCGAGAAGGAGACCAACATCAGGATATTTACAAAGTCTCTCAAGTTGTATTAATGACCACTTTGTCAAATATCGACTCATCAAACATTTCTGGTTATGGACAAGAGTTGAGACTTGGGATCATTTTTTCTTGTCTTTACAAACGCCTCATTCTCAATATGAGGTAAAGAGATCTCAATTTGAACTTCGGTGTAGTTTTTCTTTCCTCCACAAATGGCTATAATTGTATCACACAGTGCATTTTTTTTTTTAGCCAGTCTCACTTGCATCTTTTAAATTTGATTGATGATTATTTATATATGTTATCTGTTATCACACATTCATGAGATAAAAATCCTATAGGCAATTTAGTTTACTCAACCGCACTCACAATCTCATATCCCTTTTACCGTATTAATAAATTTTTGGTTTATAAAAAAAAATGAATGCTCCCAAAACTATGGTCTTTTGCTGCTTGGCACCATATGTTTATCAAGACTACACGTGCATCAGTTTGCCTCAAGATTTCTACATATAACAAAAAGTTACTGACAATACTCACCCATTAATTCCAATTATAAATTCTAGTATCTCTAGTTACATCCCAAAGACTTTGAAGATGATTGGCTTCAACTTGCACCAAATAGAAAACTCCTTTAGAATTGATTGTTCAATAACTTGCATCAATCCAATCTCTTTCATAGCTTGAATTACGATATGAGGAATGACCCTAGTTCTATAACTTAACACAGAAGCCACTGTCAACCTAAATTAGTATTTTGGTTACACTTTCTTGAAAGTTAATTATGCTCAGTACTGTGGGACTTATTGCATTCGGCTATACATGTGTACCACTAGCTAGTGACAACTTCTTTTGCCTACTGGCAATAAGTAAAATCCAATTGTGTGAGCCACGTGAACCAACAGCAAACATGCATGACAAATATATATGACAATAATTATTGTTTTATTGTTTTCATTTTCTTTTTGTAACTAGCAAATCCATGAATCCATTTCCTTTTTTTTTTTGTCATTAGTAATTAGCCTTTTCGCTTGCGGCCTTGATATGCAAGTGTACAGTGTCTTTTCCTTTTACCTTTTGGCTTTTGAGCAGAAATATGAAATGGTAACCTCACAGGTTTCCATTACAGTTTTGAGATTTAATTTCAAACTTCTGGTTGCGCCAAAAAAGGAAAACAAGAAACGAAATAAGAAAAATGAATCTTTCCTTGATTGGCCGTTCTCGTAAAACAAAGAAATACTACATGTACATAGAGTTTTAAGGACAATTAGATGAAGCTTTGGAACCTATAATATGATACTGTGATATGCATGTGTCCCGTGCCTATGTAACAATGTTTCCGTATATGCCAATTTGTTTGAATTCATGGTGTCCTAAAATTTAAGGAAACTAATACTTGTACACTCCAATGCTCATACCTGTGCCTTGAAATATATAGAAATAAAAAAACAAAAGCAAAAAGAGATATTATTATTTTACATGAAGCAAAGTATAAAACGCTAGCTCTACCCATTTACATCACGAGGTCATCACGAAATATTGTAACGAGATATATGTGTTTAAAAAATATTATCGAAACAAGATAAGCTTAAAAGAGGATTTTGATCACCAATAAAAGGACGTAGAACTGTATTTCCAATTTAGTTTTAATTCATGAGTGCTAGTTTCTAACTTTAATCATTTAGTTTCTATCACCACATTTGCATTCAACTAAGAAGAATTAAAACATATTTAGACAATAGATTTTTCTATAAATAATTACAGAAAGAGAAAATATAAAAATAAAATGCATATTAAACTTTTTTTATGAATTAAAATAAACTTAACACCTTATATTTTGAAGAAATTAAAAGAACAAAATTTCTATGGAAGTGAAATACATAAGTTTATTTTGATCTATGTGAGAAGTTATTTAACATATATATTCAAGATTGAGACTGAAAATCATTAATAAAGTTATAGTAACCTTATGCTAATTAATACACTATGATAAAAAAAAATATTAGAAATAATTATTATTAACTAGCTGATAATATAATTGTCCTATAGTATTTAACATGCTGTGAAAACAATGCAATTACAGAAAAGACATATATAACAAATTTGGAAAAGTTAATCAATATTTCCATGTCACAGATGCCTAAAATTGAATAACAGACTTGATGGAGCCAGAAAAGGGCAACATATAAAAGGAAGCAGTAAAGTGGGGAACCTATATGGCTCTTTGGTCACGATCATTAACAGGAGAGACTCGTGTGAATTGAGGGAATGATGGATATTATTGTTAGTACATTTTTCTTTTTTCGCGTCAAAGGTAATTGCTTGAGTTATCCTAGCTGAGTGCAGACATATCCGGAGACAAATCCAAAGGTAATTTGACGCACGAACCACCATTCTCATAATTCCAAGAAATAATTCTCCTAAAGTTGAAGACATTATTGAGAATGTTTGTGGTACATTCTGTCATTTTCTTAAATAAAGTTGGTGGTGAAACCGTTGTTTGGTTTAACTGATTCAGCCTGCAAATGAAATTAAGTAGAAATTGGAGTTTAGAAAGAAGAGATCAACCTTCTCTTTCGTAGTGTGAAAAGAAAAGAAAAGAAAAGGTGAAAAAAATAAAATAAAGATAAAATAGTGTATAAATTGATGTTATTTAATAAAATAAAAATAAAATAAAATAGAAAACATATTTAAATTAAAAAATTTTAATTGATAAAAAAATGAATAAAGTCTGTTTTACTCTTTTATAAAAACTTATTTTTTTAATTTTTAAAAATTAAAATTAAAAAATATCATATAATTGATTATATATTTTTGAGTTATTTAATTTATTATGTAAGACACATAATCGATTGAATTTAAGACATAATCAATTATATATTTTCTTAAAAATAAGTATTTGTGACACATTTTCACAAAATTAGTACACCGGTTTACAAGACATTGTAAAAAAAAAAATATTAATCAAAGTTAATTTATAAACTCATAATCACTTGCTTACTAAATATAATTGAAAGTTAGAAAAAGAAAAAAATATAAAAAAAATTATATACTAATAATATAAAAATCACAATATATAAAAATTTATTGATATTTATAATAATTTTTTTAAAAATCATTTTAATAATATTGAGGACACCTGTCAAAGAATGTTATATATTTTTAATGTATTAGTATTTTGTTAATATGAGTGAAATTAAACTTAAATTTAAGTATTGTAAATTAAAAAAAAAAGATTAAAAATATTAAAGAAGATCAATTAAACTTTTCAATGTAGTTTAGTTATTAGTAAAATTGATATATTTTTCATACTTATAACGTTGGAAAAAAAATCTTTAATGAAGTTACCTTTCACTTAAAAGGAAATGAAAAGGAAAATAATTGTAATACGGCAAAACAATGTTCTTTTTAACTGTTCCTACAATTTCTAAATTAAAGGATACCTTTTATTCTGGATCGTTTAATAACAATAATTAAAGAAACCAAACCTTGATTTGGATCCTAAGTTGAGCCTTTCTATATGTATACTGTTCAGAAATATAACTTTTACACCGTTCAGGAGAACAAACTAAATTAAAACACGTTTAAGTTAAGAATTATTTATTATTCTTTCCATTCTTAAATAAAAGATATTATTTTTTATTTTTTTCAAGATTCTTTTATATTTGCATTAATTCTACTATTATTATTCTCTCTATAAATTAACTATTAAGCATAATTTAAAGAAAAATATTATAATTATAAATAAATTTAATACAAACAAGGTTTCTTAATAACAGTAAATTAATTGTAAATGTGTTATATTTAGGTGATAGGAAGGGAATATAACATATTTGAGATTGTATCATACTGTTTTTTTTTATAATAAAATTTTATTTAGAAAAATAATAATTTATCTTTATTATTAAAATATTTTAGTTTAGTTTAGTTAAAATTTAGAATATTTAACTTGAGAGAAATATTAATTAAGAGATGAGATGAAGAGAATAAATTATAAATTAAGATGAAAGATTATTAAGTAAAATAGTTTAGGTAAATTGACAATAATAAATATAAATATAAGTAAATAAGAATATTTTAATTTTGAAATAAAAAATAGAATTAGAAATTTTAAATGAAATAGAAATAAAAGAATGGAATAGAAATAAGAAAATAAAAATCTAAAACTAAATTTAGAAGTAAGAAATGAATTTTTAATTTGATAGAAATATATAAATATGTAAATAATTGAAATAAATAGATTTATTAAAATAAATAAATGATTGGATGAAAGAAAATGTAGGACAAGAGAAGAAAAATATAAACTATTTTATAGGATTTTTAGGAAAAATCAGAAATAAAAAATAATAATTTTTAAATATAAAACAAAAAATAAAAATAAAAAGAAAAAAATGAAAAGAGGTAGGGCTGGTGTTTGAACCCAACTCTTGTGGAGAGGTGATAGGAGAAGTGGACTAGTTGGGCTAGGCACCTTGGACAGAAAATTAAGCCCAAAGAAAATATATATGATATACCAAACGAGTAGAATGAAAAAAATAAAAGCGGATTAAGAAAAATGTTAGGAAACAGATTCAAAGCACATGACTAGAGGCAAAAAGGATTATAGGAATGTAGTGAATGTCATTTGGCTGCTAGGTCCTTTGCTAAAAACTTATACAAATTAAATATACATAAGCTAATTTTAAAAACATGAACCGTCATGAAAAGCTGCTTCCTCATCTCTTTCCTCCTCGAGATCACCTTGCCACACTTGCAACTCACCTTCTTAGCATCTCTGCCACCCTTACCCTTGCACTATAAGACTCACTCATGACCTATGACTAAAATAAATGAGGAAGGGGCAACAATGAAGCTATCTGAGAAGAGGAAAAAAAAGGAAAAACAAAGAAGTTATTTGACCAAATTCCCAAAAAAAAAAAACTTCATTTCCTTATTTCTGTATCTAGAAAGCTTCGTCAAATCCAAGGCTTCCTTTTGGTACTATTAATTGGAAGAAAGAGAGGAATAATTGCAAATTCGAGTAATTGTCGAAAAACTCAAACGCTTCGCTGAAGAAGATAAAAAAAGGTAAGATGAGCCTTTTATTCTTTGAATTTTCTGTACGAAATCATTCCTAAACTTATCTATTCCATTATTGTATTCTTACTTAATCAAATACACCATGAAAACTATGAATTCAAAATTTCCTTGCCCGCCATGGTTCTTGACTTACAATTCTTCTGGTTTATGGTTAAATTTTGGTTTGGGTGTCATCCTTGATTATTATTGAATAAAATTAACAGTATAAAAATGGAATTTGGTGAGGAATGATTCGAAACAGAAGTGGAAGATGAAATTGAAAATTGGGTTGAAAAACAATCTCATTTATGTTAGTTAAGTAAACTTTTGAAGAAGAAGGAAAAATGAGTTGGGAGAGAGTCAAAGAAAGGAGGGAGAGTTTGAAAGTATACTTTTTCCCATTATTGTTGTATACTTTCTTACATTATTGTTGTATACTTTTTCAATGGTTGTTGTATACTTTTGAACATTGTTGTTGTATACTTTGTAGGTTTATACTTATACAAAACCATAAGAATATGAGTATACCAGTAGTATTATATATATATTTTTAAAGACAATTGTATATTTTTTAAGAAAGTTGTATACTTTTTCTAAAGAAGTTGTATACTTTTTCAAAGACAATTGTATACTTTTTTTTTAAAGGAAGTTGCATCTTTCCTTCTTTAATAATTTAATAGGAGAGTGAATAGAAAAATAAAAAGTTATGAAGGAAAAAGATGAGGAAAAGAAAAGTAGTAAAGAAGATAAGAAAAGTAGTTTTCGAAAAAGGCAATTTTGCCTTTATATTATTCTTTTTTTAATCTTAACATATGAATAATTTTATTAATTAAATTCTAATAATAATTAGTTAGATAAGATAAAATAAGATATGTATATGAAGAAATATGATATGAGAAAATAAAGAAATAAATAACAATAAAAGGTTATTAAAAAAGACCATTGTACCCATTTCTTATTATATTGAATTGTGATTTTGATGTAATGTTTGAAATGTTGTTTAGTTTGGAATTGGATATTCATATATTGTATGTTGATGATTTATCTTCTCTACTAAAGTAGAAAAATTGTATGTTGTTATAACTGTTTCAAAATTGATAGTCAAATGTTACAAACAACCTTAGGATAGATAATGATTGAGAATTTACTTAGAAAAAAATTGAATGAAACTAGGGTTGGATATTTTAAAGTGAGAATGAAATAGAGTTGTAGCAAGGCTATGTTGATGAAATGAAATTCAGTACCGAGAAAGCTTGATGACTGAAGAAGGGGAGACTAGAATGAGGCAGAATCCCTAATGTGTGAGAAATAAGAATGGAGACTACATAGGTTGACCACAAAAGATACCTGAGAAATGTGCGCAGACTCTGGTGAGTCCTTGGAGGTAGATAATGTGTCAAGTTGTGAATCACTTAGAGTTAAAAGGATGTCATAGAATCAGTTTGGCATCGTTGACAAAGCGAATCATTACCAAGATTTGGTTGAGAGTATCCTAGACTTAGTATTAGGTAGGATATGTACTCTCGATCGTCAACCCAAAATGCAAACTTGAACTATTATTGACATGCTCGTATAAGTCCTCTCGGAGTTAGTAGTATTGAAGACTACAAATGGCTCTAAAATGAGTAGAATCTCTAATTAGACACATTACGGTGCGATGAAAGTATACGATAGATAGAAATGATCTACATGTTTATGTGTGTGCTTAAGGATAAATGACTCACTCCTACAACTCTCACATTTCAGATACAGATGACAAACGAGTTCCGACTCCTATTCTACTTGACGATAATACCCTTGGCGGGTCAATGTACGCATGACATGACCAGTGGAGACGATACATTCATGAGCTACATCAGATTCACTTTTAGATCTCTAAACATCATAGTTCCATGTCAATTTTATCACATAGATATCATAGTAGTCCTATCCTAGATCCCACCACCTAGATACATGGGAGTTCCTTTAGATTTTCCTACAGTTCATCGACGCGCTCAAACTCCTCCATGCCAAGACTTATCTATGGGTTTAGTTCCAACAAATGGTCAATGTAGATGAGAGGAATCCTCAAAAGAAGAAGATCTTTCAAAGTGTTCAAGTTAGGGATGTTTGAAGAGAAATAAATATTTTGACCATCTTAGACTTTTACTTTTGTGTGGTGTACTGGGTAGCTACTTTGGGATAATGTAATATTTATATTTTGATCAAATCTTTTCTTGTTAAATGAAATTTTGTAATTAATATCAAGTTGCTTGCATATGATGGTAATAGTCATGTTTCTTTTAAATTGTAACCCCCGGTGAAGTAAGTTTTAAAAATCTATCTAAAATAAAATAATTATAAAGATTTTCTTGAATTAAAATAAATAAAAAGGAGCGTTACAATTAGTTAGTATCAGAGCAGTTCAACCTATTAAGCTTGTGAAATCTAAAAGACTATATGAAAACGATTATGCTTACACTACTTGGGTAGTAGTGTCAAAATGTTTGATGACACGTTGATTAATAAAATCACATGAATGATTTGATTGAACTTAACAGTGTACGCATTAAGCGACATTGTTGAGTAAAACTTGTGTGTTAGGAATAATTGATAAGGTACTAGGGGTAAAATAGTAATTTTGGGTTATCTGTTGTATCAGTAAGACACAATGGTTAGAAGACCACCAAGCAATAACACTCATCGATTGTTGGAATGCATGATGCAAGTCCTTGAGCGCATGACTCAAGATTGGAATGAGCAACTAGCGGAATAAAGGGGACTAGCAACATTTAGAAGAAATGACCCGCCTATGTTTAGTGGTTCCTTTGATCTCGAAGGAACCCAAAATTGGGTCACAAAAATTGAAAAGATTTTTGCACCAATGTCATGTTTAGAAGAGCACAAGGTAAACTTTGCTACCTTCATGTTTACCGGTGAAGCAAAAAATTGGTGGAGAATAGTTAAACCTACACTTCCCCGAATCGGCCATGTCATACCTTGGGAAATCTTTAAACAAAAATTCTTAGACAAGTACTTCCCTGCTGACTACAAACAAAGAAAAGTAAGAGAATTCTTAGAACTGAAACAAGGAAACATGACTTTAGGTGAACATGTTACAAAATTTGATGAATTACTAAAATACTAGCCATACTTTAGAGCTGAAAATGGATAGGCTATCTGCTCACAATTTGAAAACGAACTGTGGATGGACATAAAACAAGTCGCAAGATATCTGCATATCACTAACTTTCCCACCTTGGTTAGTAAGTGCAAAATTTATGAAGAAGACACCAACACCCAGCAAGAACAATGGAGAACCAGAGGTCTATAGAGACATCCTAGGAAAACTTTTAGTCATCAACATAAGAAACCTATCAGCGGCCCCTAATGTGTGGAAGTGGGTCAACCAGGCCCAGTCAGTCTGTGGGAAGCTTTAAGTCAATAGCCCCATGTTTGGAAGTTGGCACACCTATAAGATGCTTTAGGTGTGATGTGCCCCATTTATTAAGAGATTGTCTTAGAAGAATATTACCTGCCACAACTGTTGAAAGGTCGAGCATATAGAAAAAGATTGTTGGTCATCGAAGAAAGAGGCATCTAGTGCCAAGAAGCTGACACAAAACCAGGCCTCAAAAAGACGAAAGGTGAGAGGAAAAGTCTTTACAATGAGTGGATTCGAGGTAACTCTATCAAATGACCTGATTTGTGGTAAGTGCATCATACATGACAAACTCTTAGATGTGTTATATGATTCAGGTGCTACTCATTCCTTCATATCCCATGAATGTGTCAAATATTTATCATTGCCTTTAACTTCGTTATCATATGAACTGACTGTAAATACCTCTACTAATAAGCCTATAATTATCAACTTAGCTTGTGTAAGTTGCCTAGTGATATTAGAAAGCTGAAACTTTCTGATTGACTTAATATGCCTTCCTTTATCCAATCTAGACATAGTGTTAGGGATGAATTGATTATCCTTTAACCATGTTATTCAGATTGTCATCATAAGACACTAAACTTTAGTACCCTAGACTCAAGCAATTATGAACTCTCTAGTCATAAGTCAAACAAACCAGAGGATAAAAAGGGAAGATATTTTCAATTCTTCATGGCATTATTCTCAACAAAAGCAAAAATGAAATTAGATGTCAACAGTTTTTCAATTGTTAGAAAATTTCCAGAAGTCTTTCCTGAGGATGTGTCAAAATTACCCCCTGAACGAGAAGTAGAATTTGCCATAGACCTTATTCCTAGTTCAAGTCCAATCTCCATTGCGCTATACCGAGTGTCACCAAAAGAGCTAACAAAAGTCAAAAGTCAGCTGGAAGAACTATTAATTAAGAAGTTCATCAGAGTTAGTATGTTACCTTGGGGAGCTCTATTGTTGTTGATGAGGAAGAAAGATGGAAATATGCGATTGTGCATAGATTATCGTCAACTGAACAAAGTAATTATCATAAATAAGTATCCACTCTCCCGAATAGATGACCTCATGGATTAGTTGAAAGGAGCTCATGTATTCTCTAAGATTGATCTACGATCAAGATACCATTAGATTCGGGTGAAAAAGGAAGATATTTCCAAGACTGCATTTCGCACACGATATTCCCATCAACTAGGAATGTTTGAAGAAAATGTTTTGACCATCTTAGACTTTTAATTTTGTGTGATGTAATGGATAGCTACTTTGAAAGAATGTAATATTTATATTTTGATAGGATCTTGTCTTGTTAAATGAAATTTTGTAATTAATATCAAGTTACTCGAATATTATGGTAATAATTATATTTCTTTTAAATTGTAACCTCTGACAAATTAAGTTTTAAAAATCTATCTAAAATAAAATAATTACAAAAGTTTTCTTGAATTAAAATAAATAAAAAAAAGCGTTACTGATATAATGTTTACAAGATTGACAACCATACACCTTCTGCATGGCCAACAATTTTTGACGTACAATAATGTAGGATCATAACACTGAGGTCACCAAATTGAATCATATCCATGGTAGTTAACCTCTTAGAAGTATATATTCCAATTCTGTGAAGCATATGATGGTCCTAATGTTCGCTTTGGTTGGATGTGATCGAGTGGGTCATAGTTCATGCTATATTAATCCTATAAGCTTCAATTCTACAATAGCAGCACTTCACAATTCACACCATGGAAATATTCTTGTGGGTAGTAGTGCTACTATTCCAAGTAAATCTTCACTGTAACTTAGACGCCTCTCAGGTTTGTCCCTATATATAGAGTCTAGGATGGAAAATCATGTCAAGTTAGGTGCATAGAATTTTTATTTTATTATTATTTTTATTTTTATTTTACATTGGGCTAGAGTTACGAATCAGTCAGGTAACCTTAGATAACTTGTTTGGAAATTCGTTGAGATGATATAATCACATTTGAGATGTATAAAAACTATAACTAATAACTTTTAAAAACCACCTTCAAAACGTGAAACTATACATGCTATTATATTAAGTTTTTTTTTATATTTATAATAAAAAAATTTTATCAATTGATGTTGAGTAATTTTTTTAATGTTTTCTTATAAGTTAAGTCAGTATGACTTCTAAGATTTAGCAAACAAGAAAGAGGAGGTAAGACAGACCCTCATTTTCTCCCAAAATTCTATGTTAAGAATGAACTTTAATCAAATCTAATGTAGAAATCAGATCACATTTGTTTTCATTAAATATTTCGTGTAGAGACCACACTAGCGATGCCAAATTAAAGAAGAGAATTTCTTAACTCTTTTACCAACCGTCAGCTGGCCAAATTGAACAAATAATGAGTTTCCTATAAGAAGAAGACATTATCAAAAAATAGAAACCAATCGAAGCAAAAATTTCAATCCAAATCTGGTTAGAAATGAAGCAACATCAAAATAAGTTATTAGTGCCTCCTTGTTAATTTAGAGCTATAAAAAGGACATAGTAGCCCTAAACCATCCAAATAATTAACCCCACATTTAAATAGAGCATACATTTTGTTGGTAACCTATCGAGCATTAATATTGTTTTAAACATTATAAGTAACTTCCATTAAATATGTTGTAGAATTTAAAAAAGAATCACATATGATCAACTGATTAAAAAAAATTGATGATAAAATATATGCTAATTTTATCCTCTTATATATCACTCAATCGAAACTTGATTATTCGTCCTAGGGTTAGATCAAAATTCTCAAAATTATTCCTTTGTAACATAACCCCAAATTAATAATTGGCATAACTAATATTCAAATTTAAATATTATACTATAAAGAAGTCATAAATTAACGATAAGAAAATAAATATTAATTTATTAGTATAAATTTATTTAAAAAATTAAATTGTTATTATTAACATTGTAAATTTATATTAATAATTAGATGCATCGATTACATATATATTAATTTTTTACTAACAAATTTATCTATTAGTATAATGTATCACTTTGTTAACAAAAACCTACAACATTTATATTAGTAATTTAACTATCCGTAAATAAATATTATAGCTATGAAATGTTAAATAAAAAAGACTATACCAATAAAGGCATATTAACAAGTAACAGCTATATGATATAATATATTTTCTTTGTTGTATTTGTAGTTGTATATCATGGGAATTAATGCTTATACACACACATAATTTTATATCTCTGTGTGGTAATAAAATAAGAATGAAAACAAAATGAGGTATCTTCTTATTATAATCCAAATTCTGAAGATATATACAAATTTGAAATACTAATATATATAAGAATGCGACGATGACATTATTCTATCATGTCCTTTCAATTTCACATTATGCCGAAGGCAGGATTTCGCATTCCCGTGGTGCAAGTTTCGAGACATTCAAAACCACACGATCTTGTTCTAACAAATATGAGTTTGATCCCATAAAAAAGGTGTTTAGATTTGTTATATATACATGTAGTTTTGAAATTAATTTTGATATTATTTTTTTTATTAAATAGGATACTTTTATTGATACAAAGTACTATAAGCTTTTGTTGCTTCACCGTGCTTTAGGACATCAATTACTAATCTTTTATCTATTAATGGGATGAGAGAATACTCTGAGAATAAAAACAAAAACTATATATTTTCGAAATGATATTATTTTAGCAAGATCCTACGTTAAGTGTCTTCACTCTTAGAAACATAAATTGTCGCAGCATAAAAATATTACAAAAATTATCATCAGTTGTCTAAATAACACATGGAAGGATAGAGACGTCAGAAAGAGAGAGATGAAATGGAATGGTGTCTAAATAACGTGGAAAACTCTTAGTTTCCGAAGCTAAAGCGATGTTTTCTTAAGATTCGATGATAGCAACCGATTAACGTTGTTTTGCATCAGCCATTTCACTCGATCTAAAAGTTTAAAATCAGTTTAATACTGCTATGATTTTAATTAAGAATGTCAAATCTGATACATTTAAACAGGTAAGCAAATAATGAAATATCATTCATTATTTGGAAGGAAAGGGAGTATTATTGTGTCCAAGTTGTAATATATATGATCAATAATAAGAAATAGAAAAACTTGAAATCAATTACTGCTCTGACTTTAATTAGTACAAAAAAATAAAACTTTTAATTAACAACCAAAAATAATATTGCCCAGAAGGAAAAAAAAAAGGTTTTATATTATAATGTAAAAAAATGTCTTATAGAATAACCATACCAAACCAAACGTTAATATAGGAGTCTAATAATAAAAAGTTCTTTAGAAAAGGATAAATGGTAAGTGAGTTTAAAATATAAATTTCTTGTAAAAAAAATTTTTGTTGTTGTTGTTGAAGCTTGTAAAAACTATTTTAGTGAAATAAATTGGGACTTACAAGGAACCATGGCATGGGATCCTCAATCTGGATAGAGCCTTCCCTTTTATATTCATGAAGTTACATATGTCATACCTGTTTAACTTGTTCATGACTTTATTAATTCATTGAAAGTAAATGTGACTTTATTTGTGAGATTATTTACACGTGAAAATTAAACAGCTATCTTTAATGATTTCAACTTTAAGATAAATATCTTAATTTGTCTTATTTAATAATCTCTCCAGAAGATATCAAATCGTTTGAAAATATCTTATTAACACAGTCATCTCTATATTGACTATGGTAATCGTTATTCTTCCACAGCTATCATTACTGCTTTTATTTTATCATTTGTGTATCTATTATTGTTATTAATCAAGCCATTTCGGCAATTACTACAATCGTTTACGTCACTTTCATATCTTTTTACGCCGCGGTTTGTTTTCACAGCTCTTTGTTTTGATAGCAAATAATCGAAAACCTGATTTCGAGTGCGCTAATCAAAGCGATGCGCCGAATATTTTATATATTATTTGCATTAGACGAAAAATATTTATGAGTCTCTTTCTAAAAGTAGTGATACTTAACATCATTTTTACCACAAAAATTGCGTACTTAAGCTGACATATTCCAGTTAGAAGTCTTCACTGCATATTTAGACCTACAAGCAAGCAACCTTCTAAGCGTATATAACTTTTGAAGAAACAAGTATTAAAAGATTTCCAAAATTTTAATTAACTAAAAAAACTAGTATATAAGTTTTTTTTTTTATCGATATGGAATTGTTAATACTTAAGTTCAACTTTTGTAAATAAAAAATTCTGAAATTTTAATTAGTAAACAATTTTTTATTTACGATTTTAAAATTCTTTGTTAAATTTATTTAAAAAATCAAATATGACAAAGCGCCATTCCAAAATCAATAATTATTATCTTTATATTATTTAATTAGTGATTTTTTACTGTGCATTTTATAGGTATGAAATATTTACTAATTGATAATTAATCTCTCGAAAAATTAACTACTTTTCATAAAACTTTGTTTCTTAACTTGATTTTTTTTTTCATGTACAAAACTAAATAATAAAATATTGCTTAAAAAATTTAAACTTAATTTTATTGGGACTACTAAAATAATCACTTATTTTTTGAAATTTTACTTAAAAAACTAATGAAAACAAGCAATTAATTTCATATAAGTTGAAGCAAACACAATTTATTCACAACAGGGAAATAAAAACGACAGCAAGAGAAGACAAAGCGTTCTTGCTTTTTGTTTGGGAGGAAGTGGAGAATAATTAAGAAATGCATGATTTAATTTTTCTTTTTCCAGTACTTATAATAAGACCAAAATTTCTTTTAACGTGTGCTGGTAGACAGACTTAGGGAAAGAAGAGAGAGAATGGGTTTCCCGTGAGAAAAGCTTGGAGGCATCCAAAGAAGACACCTAAAGCTATAACATGTTTTTGACACTTTTTGCTAGGCACTATTGCCATCAGCCATTTAGATTCCTTATTGCCAGCTTCCAACATAACCCCACTATGCTGCCAATGCACCTCCACCACCTCTTTAATCTCATCAGTTTTACACGTTCCCATGCAGAAGAATGTTTCATTTCACTCTTTGACCCCACACACATCTTTCGTGAATATGTATGATGAATCGGTGGCTTATTTTACTCAGGACAAACGTACACCAGCTTGCACATGGTGTCCCTTTCTCTTTATCCACTTTGACTGCTCTAGAATGTCTCAAATAAAACTCCATTACTCCTAATTGATTAACTTCCTGCTTTCATCATGCTAGCTAGTTCATATCATTTTACTCATATCAATTAAGTTAAAGCATTTCAAGAAGTAACTGGTAACTGTAGATAGCTATATGGTTTAAGAAATTGACCAACTAGCTAGGACCTAATACAATGGCTCCAAAGTTGATTCCTTAACTTTACTAATGCTTAATTTCTGACTATGTAAGTTGTATTAAGAGAGGTTTTACCCATCCACTTTTTTTTTTTTTTGGATAGATTGTCTGTTTGAGTTAATTAGTGAAAAAAATTGTCTCAAGCACAGGCTTTATCTCGTGAACTATGCTTCTTTGAGAAAGATAGTGATTACCTTTTTTCTATCCTATCCAATAGGACAAGTTTTGTCTAATGATATGTTTGTTCATTATGCCCACTTAATTAACTATTTTTTAAAAGGAAAATTTACAATTTTTTGTTAGTTTATTTAACACATTATAGTATAATCAATTTGGATTATATGTAATAATATTGTATTTCATTTTTTTTACATTAATGGTATGTATGTCTTGGTAAAAGTCAGATTGTAAACATGATTTGGAGAAAATGTGGGTATAATGTTCGTTACTATTTTTCTAAGTGATGTACTAATTTGTAGTCTCTCTTTATATTCCTCTGAATTAACCTTTGTGTTAGAGTACTCCACATACTAAGTTAATAAAATTTGTTTATAGAAAAAATTCTCCACCTATCAAAGTGATAAATATCGTCAATTGTGTACAAGTCCAAAAAGAAAAAAAATACAAATGGAAAAAATGCATGATTAAATTTTATATATTGTTTTTTTTTTTTTGTTGAAACAAAATCATATTTAACAACTCTACACTATATTTAAAATTAAAATTCTAGTGGATTTTTTACCCGCTTGTAAAGTTAACATTCAATAGTTAATGAATTCATGCAATAGGTTTGGCCATATTCTAAGTCAAGGCATGGTAAAAGGTAGGTGGACCAATCAAAAATATCTTTGTGATTTCCTACTTTTACTGGTCAATTTTGTTCAGTTATTCGATTCTCAGTTAATTAACTTTCCAATTTTTAAAATTAAAAAATCCCAATACTTTATTATTTATACTGTCCCCGTAGTTGTCAAACTAGGTCTTAATTCGTTTGAGAGAAGAACAAAATTGGTTCAGTGACAATGAATATCTCACGAGGAAAAAAACAAGACCCTTGATCGAAGTTAAACATATCATGGATTTTGTAATTCCAAAACTGCATCACATGTGATCAACAAGATTCTGTGTCCTCACCCTCTTTAAATACCATCAAATAATGTTTAGATTTCTTTACACATAGTTCTCTTGTGAGAGAGAGAGAGTGATAAATTAAGAGAGAGAGAATATGGTTTCTAGGGTTCACAAGAGAACAGCCATGTACAGGAACCTACAACTGCTTCGTTCAATCAGATACTCCCACTCGGTGATTACTCTCAAATATCTCTTTCTTCCCTGATTGCATGCCATTTTCCCCTCACAGTTTCTGGATTATTACATGCAGAATCCACTTTAAAAAGGAGGAACACCCATTTGATTTCTTCACAGTTATCACTTTCATTCTCTTTCTCTTATCAGTTATTACTTACTATATATTTCATCCCATTGATCAAAACTTCTAGGGAGACTTCTCCACTCAATATTATCATTTGGATACAAGCATGTACTCACTTTGATAATTTCTTTTCTACTTTGCTATGTGTGTATTCAATAACATTTGGATATATAAATTCTACTGTCTCTCATCTCTTAGCTTATGTATTTTTGCCTCTAATTGCATATGTTGTTCAACAATTGAAGAACAGTGAGATATGATGGAACGTATTCCGTGTTTATGCAGCGCCCTAAAGCCTCAGTGTTATTCGAGGTGTCAGATTACATACAAGGTTTAAAGCAAAAGCTGCAAGAATTGAACCAGTTAACAGTGGCAACGGAGCGAAAAATCGTTGACTATGATCCGATGCCTAAGGTATGAGAACTTCATCATATTTAACACTTTTTTGTATGAGATTATATATATTTTTTAGATTATCTTATTCCACCTGCATAGAATCATTATATAAATGACGAAACTCTTATTTAAGTATTTAAGACATGTCAGGGCTTGAATTAAGGATAACTGATTAAACCGAAATAATCACCTGGTAATTGATCCGTGTTGTAGAAAGTATTTATTATATCGATTTTTTTTTAAATAATAAAAAACATTTATATATGAGGAATAGAGGATATACTTAATGTCCTATTAGGCCATTTAGTGTCTTGGATAAAAAACCGGTAAGTTAATTAGTTCATATCATCAGGAAGAATTCTACTTATATCTATCTGCAGATGTTGGTAACAATTAATTGTTACTTGTTGTTAATGATTTTGTAGCTTGAAGTTGAAACACAAGAAGAGGGTTTTGTGATCAAGGTGCTGAGTGAAAGCAGTTGCCAAGGGTTGTTGGTGTTTATATTGGAAGCCTTTGAAGAGCTGGGTCTTGATGTGCTCCAGGCTAGGGTTTCTTGTGCAGACAGTTTTAGTTTAGAAGCTCTGGGAAACAAAGTAATGATGTGACACACATAATTATCTAAATCATAAGAGCAATACTTATTGTGTAAGCGCAATGTTTGAAGAGACAAACAATCAAAAACATCAGATAAATTAAAATATTTTCAGTATCAAAACTTTAAACTTTATACTTATTTTAATATCTTTTGAGTTTTTGATTACTTGTACTTCCAGGCATTGTGCTCATGCAAACATTACTGATTATATCAAGAAATCACTCCCCCTTTTTTTAATAGTTGTATTTCAAGGGAGTGTGCTCCACTGACGGAATTGATTATTTGTCATGGATGTTCCAGGAGAACAATGAAGATACTCGCCCTTTGGATGCACAACTAGTCGAACAAGTAGTGTCTCAAGCTATTCAAAACTGGAGGGAAGTTTCATAGATATAATGATCCAGCGCCTATTGTCATTATCAGAAAAACTAGATGTACTTTCTTGAGTTTCCTTCTTGTAACAATGTTTACTCCTTTAAATAGGTCGAGAAGTTGGCCTTTCTGATTAATAATTTGAATGTCATAAGATAATATGCTCAACATTCTCGAGATAAACACCTCATATATACAATTTTCTTCTCTCTACTTAAATTTTTAGTGAGTCATGAATAATAGAGGTTTAATTTCAGAACATGTATTATTCTCCATATGTACAACTGGGTATGGTGATTAACACATGTGAATAATGTTCTAGTGTACTAGATGAAAGAAATAAAACGAATTACTTTTATATATTGGGGAACATGAGGATGCAAAAGTCTTACGAGAGGTTTTATTTTTTATTTCTCCGCTTGAAATAAAAGTAAGGGAGCGTGGAAAAAGTGGAAATATATAATATTTTATTTTTTATGCATTTATTTTATGTCTTTTATAAATTAAATTAAAATTTTACACAAATCTTTTAGTTGATAGTCCTTTCCTTTTATTATATATATGTTTGGCTGAATCCTATTCGTGGTAATTGTAAGAAGAGCGTTTTAAGAATTAAATTAAAGTTAACTTTGAAAGGAAGCTTTAGACAACTGTATAACAAGCTTTCAAAGACAACTTGTTATTCAACAAGACTATCATCAAGAAGTAAATAGAACTTCAATCCTCTTTTTGTTGTTCTTTTACGTATGATATGATTGCCATCCTAACCAGTGTCAAAGGAAAACAAGGATGTGATGCCGCCGCCATTAATGTTCTGATTATCACAAATAGACTAACCATTACAATTTGTACTGATGAGGTGGGTTCCATAAAAATATCAAAATTCGTGCAGGATGATTGTAAAAGAGCTTCCTTTTAAGTTGAAGCACGAGATTTAAATCAGACCGGAGCATTTGCAAATTGGAATATTGTATTTGTTTTGCACAATAGATCTATATATATTTTAATTAATTTATTAATAATAAATCTGATCTAAGATACATTGATCTGTGTTGAATTATATATATATATATATATATATATATTAATGCACATTAAATAAAAGTTTAAAATAAACTTAAATTGCTGTATTATTTTTGAAAGGCAAATGAACTCTATTGTAATTGAAGAATACAATGAATAATCTAACCCATTTACATAAACAGAACAAAAAGAAAAGACAGCTAGCAAAACATTCTCTAGGACTAACACCAATCTAACAATAAGCACTAACCACCCTTAGAAAATAGCAAAATAAATCACAAAACACTAAATAGCTGAAAAACAGTGTAAAATTTTTTTACCTAAAATAATTGAGAATTACATGTATAGTGTTGGTTTTGAACATTCTTAATCCTTTTTTTATGGTAAATATACATGTGTTAATCTGAATTGATCCGTTAAAATACAATGGGAAAGAATGTTGGGTCACGCGTATCACTGTTTTTTTACCTAATAACTTTTGTTTGCCCTTTTGATCCTTATAATATGTATACCATTAGTTGGGCTCTAACATGATGGATCTAAAAGCAGCTAAATCCAATAAGCAATTCATGAGTTATTTTATTAGCAGGTGGAAAAACAGAAATGGAGAAAGAAAAGAAGACCTTAATCATAACATTTTGTGATCAGAATAATGATTGATCTAACAGAGAAGAATTTGGCTAGCTGCATCTTACAGTACTCGTCAACCTCGTCTCTAAAGTGGTGGAAACGGACACATCAATGTACGTACGTGGTTCCCTCATCTTGTTTCTTTCCCTTGGCTAGCTAGGAACAATTACCATGATTACGCTTCATGCATGCATACCAATAACTCACGCAATCCAACGTCTTTATTGCTCACATTCTCTCTTTACATCATTAACTACACTGTGTGTGACTTCGATAAAGAGAATCAATCATCCATCACTCACATTCAACCAAATTATAATTATTCACTTTCTACTTTCTCACTTGCTCCTTTGCTCCTTTGCTCCTTTGCTTCCGAAGACAAACATACATACCTAACTTGTTCTACCCCGGTGCTTTTCATTACTATTCGCCCATTCATTTCCCAATACTGTTGTTGTGGACCATATTATGTGGAAAATTCCTTAAAGATATTTCTTTAATGGTTAAATTTACTATTAAGGGATCAAATAAAAATAAAGAAAAACACTTCATTCCTTCTTTTATCACATTAAAGAGAATTTCTTTCCTCCTTGACCAAGAGTAATCTATTCTATCTTATAATTAGTTAAAATTTATTAAAAAATTAAAAAATTAAAAAAATCATTAATGAAAAATAAAATTTACAAAATTTTATAATATTTAATAAATATCAGTCAATAATAAAAATATATTTTAAAAAATATTTTATAATATATTACTAAAATTTTCTCTATATATAATAAGAGATAGCTTTTCTAGATATAATTATCTCTTATTTATACTTTTTTTTTTTACTTTTTCTGACTTAAGTCTTATTTGAGATGATTGTAAATTTTTTTATTTTTAAATATAAATTTCAAAACAAAATGGATACATCAGATTAAAAGTTATTTTTATTTTCTTCATGACAAATACTATTTTTTCAATACGTATTTTCTTGACAGTATTAGGACTTTAATTCTAATGACATTTCATATAAACGAAAAAAGTCTATATCACGTTCATTATTATTGTTGTAGGTTATAAATTATCACTGCTACTACTTTCGAAGGTTCAATTAAATATTCTTATAAATAAGAATATTTAAAGGGTCTATATATAAGAAAATTACAAATTACCCAAAAGATTTGGAATGGTTAAGGTTACTAAGTACAACTATATATATATATTGCTCAACCTGTAATTATTCTTTATGATTCTTAATATTGATCTTGTAGATGTTCATATTCTGGTTTCAGGATATTTATCCCTTGAGGTGTTTATTTAATTAATTAACGCATATTCTAAACCATTTCTCTATTCCAATACGGGTTTGGACATTTTTACCGGGTACATTAAACTAAGTTTCTGTCGCAGGCCCAAATTAATGATTTATTTTTTTTAGGGAAATTTTGTTTGTCTTTGTGTTAAAAGCAACTGCTATTCTCACCGTACCCTCCCTAGTTTTTCGTTCTCTGCCTCCAAATCCCCATTTGTTGTCACCTTACCCTCGCCCGTGCACCATTATGCTGGCGACCACAGCAGAATACTGCCACACTGCTTGTCACATTTAAAAAAGATAAGTTTTTTTTAAAACAAAAAAATTGTACACTCAACAAAAATGGGATTTCTTTGTATCAAAATACACAACTGAAAACACACTTTTGTTTGTGTATTTTGACTGCGGAAATCACATTTTTGTTGCAATAGGAGGCCCAAATCCAATGTACAATCGAATTGCGATTTTGTTGAGCAAAATACTCTGCAAAATCACATTTTCATAGTGTATTTTGATTGCACCCCTCTTGCACACTGAAAACCCAATTTTGTTGCGTATTTTGCTAAACGAAATTGCAATTTTATCAAGGTTATTTTTGAAAATTAAAAAAGGCAAACACATTATGAGGGTGGAAATAGTAAAACCAACCTAATTTTGGGTTGGACTTTTTTCTATGGTTCCAATTAGTTAAATGAAGGGTAAATGATATTTTTAGTCCTTAAAAAAATGTAAAATATTATCAATTTAGTTCTTAAAAGTAAAAAAAATATGAAAACATTGAAAGTGAAAAATGTATGATAACTTAATCCTGTCATTAAATTAGATATGTTAAAATTAATGTGTCTACATACTTGACATATTTTATGTACACATGGATGATATATGACAATTGACAATATATATGTAGATAATACGTGACAATTTAATTAATTAGATTAAAATAAAAATTAAATTTTTAATTTAGTTTCTAAACTTAATCATTTATTATTATTTTAGTCCTTAAATTTAATCACTTATTTTTATGATGACTACTGAAAATGCTTTTAAATTTTTAATAAATCTCACATTGTATGTAAACTATTAACATAAAGGTCATTATATCTTCTTACTTTCATTCTTTATCCCCACATTTTGTTTTCCTTTTTGCACACCTTGTAGTTCATCTAATTTTCACCTCCAGCCACCTCATGTCAAGTTTTTCTTTTAAATTTCAAAAATATGTAAATTCAAATGCAAGATATATATATGAGAAACAAAAATAAAATAAAAATTAGAGGATGTAGTTCCTTTAAAATAAGAAAAAATATTAAAATTATTAATTAAAAAATTGACTATTTAAATGATTAGATTTATTGATATACATTTAATTATTTTTTTTATAAAAAATACATTAGAAATTTATAATTATCATTTTTTAAAAATACACTTAAAGTATAACTTGTTAACATATTTCTTCAAAAAACTAAATAAATATATATTAACAAATTCCAAAAACTATAATTAGATTTATATTTTATTATATATATATTTTATTTTATTTTAACTTTATTTATTAATTTCCTAATTAATATTAATTATTTATAAATACATTTTATTATAAAAAATACACTTGCTCATTTTAGTGGAAGATATGATAATAGTAAATATTCTCTAATTTATTATAGACTGGGGCCCATTTAACAGAAAGGCCCATTTAAGACATTCACCATCTTCTTTTCTGTTAAACCCCATATCATAGTAACGATCACTCTCTCTGTTCGTTCTGCAACAATCACACTCCAATTCTACAACGTTGTTTTGTTGTGTATACTTCTATATTTTGTTATGTATGCTTCTTTGCTTGTGTACAGGTTTCTTCACTCAATAGCATGCTAGCTAGCTTTAGCTTGTGACTAACTACCACTCTAAGGAGCTTGATTAATGATGATCTTTACATTATATATATACATGAAGAGTAATCTAACTCCTGAAAAATTTTCTCGTTTGCAGTATCTATTGGACAAAAATGATTCTACAGAAACTTCTCTGTGAGAAACGTTGCTTAATAATACGACGCAGGTAGAGGAGTTTGTATTCTCAGTATTGTAATTGTAAGTAATAAACAGCTGTTAGGTGAAATAAAAAAAAAAATCATATAAATTATTCGGAAAGAAATGAGTAAATGACGCATATTTAGGCATAGAAGTTGTGATTTCAGATAAATCGTATTTTGATTTTGCAGTTTAGTAAGCTGATGTGTTGGATCAATGAAAAACATATTGAGCTTTATTAAAATAGAAATTCATGTTTGATAGAAAGACAGGCTGCATTGTATATATATTTCGACTATTGTGTGAAAAAAATGGGATATTTTTTTCATGAAATTCTAACGCCAATAGAACATTAGAAATTAGGAGAGGTCAAAATAATTCACTAATTCACAAAAGGGTATATACATGTCGGCCTGATCGAGGTAGCAATTTGCAACAAAATTTCTGCAGTGAAAAAATTACTGCATGAGATTTTTACTTTTCAGTAAATTTTATTAATATAAAATATTTTTATATAAATATTTAATTTTTGCTTGCCAAGTAAAAATAAAGTTAAAAATAGAAAATAATAAAAAATTAAGAATAAAATATATTTTTAGTTTTTCTAAAAATTTTAAACTTCAACTTTAATCTCTTTAAAATTTTTGTCTATTTTTTTATTTTTCTAATTTTAAAGTACATAGCATTTGGTATTTCAAAAGTCGTATAACTTAAAACTTATGAATATTTACTTCATTAAATAAAATAATTTAAAGTTCATATAACTTTTAAATAAAAAAACTAATTAATAATGAAATTTAAATATTTAAACCTAAAAAGAAGTAATTTTGAAACATAAAATGACAACATATTCTACTCTCGATATTACATCAATTAAAGTAAGATAACTCAACTAAGTTACACTAAGGCCTATGTCTCCCTTTGGAAGTTCTCTTTAGGATTTTGTTAGACATTACTTACATACATAAAACATTCACTAAAAACACACAAAAATAGGAGAGTGAGATACATCTCATCATATGTTTGCATTGTAATAGAAGAAATATGTAGATAAGCATACAACACATAACATTCTTTTATACTTATTTGTAGAAAAATTTATTATCATCAAATGCACATGTAATGTGGTGTCTTTTCTATTCCATGTGCATGTGGTATTAAACTAACTGTGAAAGTAGCCTAGAATCATATGTTAATCATAAAAAGTGTCATCAATATTGATGCCTTTAAAATAACACCTTTTTTTACTAGTGATGTCATTAATATTAACCTAACTTTCAAAGTATGTCTCAACTTATGGAATCAACATGATTAGCTAATGAGGTTTTCACACTAGGACTTAGTTCACCTCAAGGTCTAGGTTAAGCCTTTTGTTAACCTCCATTATCCAAATCAGTGCCTATATTTCTCTCCAACCCTTTCTATTTAAGCGACCAAGTCAATAACATGGTTTCATTCCTTTTGTTGGCCTACAGAAGGAAACTATATGTTGATTCAAATCAAAGGTCTTAAAGGGAAACAAAATAAAGCATTTTTCTTGCAATGGTTAAATGCAAAACATTCCATGAAAAAGCTTACAAAATGATGAAATTCAAATATCTCTACCTCTTGAGCCTATTTTCAACTTTCACAAGATAGGCCACTCGTCTCTATAGTATTTCTCCACTCCCTATCTTGTATTTTCTCTTTTAGGATGTATTTTGCGACGACATATGTTTTTTTTTTATTTGGAGGTATTTATATTTGTTTATTATTGCTTGTGATATTTATAGGCATATGACATTGTTTCTTTAGCATTGTGCATGAATAATAGTACCTTTTTACATGTGATATTTTGTTTAGATTATGAACTTCACTTAGTGTATGATGACTTATTTTCAAATGTGAAAAATTTACACATATTTTTCTAATAAATTATGAGTTTTCTAAAAAAATTAAATTATTCTGTATTATGATGATTAGTGTCATATAGTGATAGTGGATCATTAAATGAGTTGCCTTACTCTATTGACCATGAGTTTCTTATAGTTCGTTTCTCTCCTAAAGGGGTCAAGGATGCAACATATATTGTGAGGGAAATAAGAGATAGAGGCAAGATGAACTTAATATCACTTTCTATCAAAGGTGTTGAGAAATTCTTAAGAGATGTTTGGTATAAGAATTTTATTTTATTTTTATGTATGAGAATCATGATTCTTAAAAAACATAAATCCTAAAAATCATGACTATTGAAAATAAGTAAAATTTGTTTGGTTAATTATAAATATTTTTAAAAATATTTATATTTATAACTAGTAACGTAATACTTTTACTAAAAATTTAATTATTTATCATTTTAAATGATCTAATAAGTGTAATATAATATTTTTTATCACAGTAAAAAATAAAACTTAATTCAAGAAAGTTAGACTTTCATCTCCTCGTATAGAAAAATTTGAGTGAAAAACTCAATTAAAAATAATTTTTAAAAAAGTTAGATTCTTGTAAATATTTTTTAAAATATGCATAACAAATATATAAATTTAATATTCTTAACTTAAGAGTTTTTAAAAATTTTAAAAAATTCTCCTTTCAAACACTCTTAAAAAAAAATGTAGACTAGTTTGTGAAGTTTACAGCCATGCTAAACTTAATTTCACATAGCGTTTTATCTTCCTTTATCGCCTTAATGCCTAAAACGGATATTTCTCAAATGGTTTCCAATTTTAGACATATTTCTCTACTTTCTCTTATTGACCTTGATGTACTAGCCTTGGCCAATGTTCAGTTTTAATAATAATCCATCCACCTGATTCCTAAAAAAAAAACTATAGTAATTGAATATGCATGGATTAATTTGAGTAATTTTATTTGTTTTATAATTCTCATATTATTATATTTATCCCAGGAAACTTTCTTGAATATGTAGAAGATAATAACAAATCTTTCTTTTAGCCCTCCCTCCCATTGAAAGGTTCTTTGGAATGAAGTTACCCGGTTGATGCTTTCGCATCTGATAAAGTGTAGTATTTGCAATACTTCCTAACACATTATTTTTAATAAACAATTTATTATTAATTAATTTTTATTAAAATTATAAAATTATGAGCAATGACTAATTAAAAAAGTAAGATTTACATAATTTTATAACTTTTAATAAATTTTATTTCATTATAAATATATGTTAAATAATTGTTGTTAGCATTTCTCTTTAATAAATAGTTAAATTGGTCATTAAAAAGATACAATGCCTGCCATATACTAACCTACAAATGATAAAAAATAATGACAATTTGATTCAAAAATTGCACATTTAAGAAATTTAGACATAATTTTTATCTTTTGAGACCTAGTATATCTGATTTTAGGGAAGAATTTAACTGGTATAGTTCATTTTGTATACTTGAATAGCTGCTTTTTGAAAGGGGAATGTTGCATGGAGTCTTATGGCCGTTCAACATAAGGGAAAGAGAGAAAAACAGAAATATAAATATAATAGAAAATATGATGTAATATATAGGAAGAGAGAATTAGAAGAAGAAAAAAAAGTAAGTGTTAATATATAGTTGTAAAATAATGATGTTTATTAGTCACTGCTCTTCAAAAAGCCTAAAAAAAAGGTGTCAACCATGAGTTTAGTGGGGCGTTGGGCAACGGTACGTAGGTAGTCTTCTAGCTTTCACCTTGTTTTCCATTTTGGCTGCTACTTGCTTGCAAATGGGGAAAGTAAAAACCAATATTCCATCTTAGTCAAACCAGATACTTGAAGGATAAATGGTGGACCTCACATAAGACATTGCTATGCTAGTGTGACGCATGAAAGTCATTAACATATTTATATTGCCAACAATATATTCTTCCAACCACATGATCTTCTCACAAACCAACTTCAAATATGAACCTTTTGGACCCTTTTTGGTAACGTCTACTTTTGTTATTATTATTAATTACAAGTGGAATGTTCTAAAGTTTGGCAGATTTGCAGAACTTGGTTTCCAAGTTTTAGAAATAATTTTGTTGACTAACATGATTCCTTTAATCGCATATTCACATTCCAAAGTGCAATAGTTTATGAATGAAAGCACTACGTACATCTTGCTCATGTATTTATTTTTCCTTTAGTCGTGAATAAATATATAATGACCACTTTGTTTGGTATTAACGTTTAATTTTTTTTTTATAGGAGCAGCGTTATTTGGTAGCTACCTTTTATGACTATTTTGTTGAGGATTAGGTTATCTTCTAATAAAGCTGAACAAAATTAGTTATTGGACTTTGGCATTCTATAAGCATCTGCACATGTCAAAGCATTGAAGCAAATTCAATTTTAAAGAAGACTTTTTTTTCACTCAGGCCATTGCCCTTATTTTTTCTACTCCTTAATTTTGAAAGTGAGACTTTTATTTTGAATAATCAGAATTTCCCTCTCTTTAATTCGTTTTGAAATGCTTATAATAATATTAAGAAATTTTAGTTCAGTTAATTAAATAAAATACATAAATTATTATAAATCTCTTAATATCTACAATTTTTACAGATAAAAAAATTCTTATAATAACACTCATATTACAGAAACTTACCAATATAAAATTAATTATAACTAATGGCAGGAAGAAATAATATGATGCAAGCCAAAGTGCTTAAAAAAATATACTTTATATTATTATTATACAAGCATGGAATAATTAGTAACGTAACATTAAATATATGATTTTTTTTCTTATTTTTTACTTTGATTTTGTATACACACATTTTAAAAATATTCCTCCACAATTAAGGAACAAACAAAAAGTTATTACACTTTAGTTGTGCAAAAATGATTTTCTTATTAGCAAAGTTCAAATTTTTGGCTAAGACTTACATTACATGAAAGTGAGAAATATATTCCTGGTTTATGCCTGCTGTACTGCACAACTGGTACTTAGTTCTTGATATATTGTCACTTTAAATAAAACGTTTATGTGGCATTCAAATTTATATAATTAATTGTTTATTATTAATAGGCTTACTATACTTTTTTTCCAAGTCTACTACCAATTGAACGAGAAATCTATTCCCTCCCTCTCCCATCACCTTTAAAATTACCTTTTCTTTAAACACAACTCATTGAAATAAGCAACTACCACGCAATAATTAACAAAATGGGAGACTTTGGTTGAAACCCAATAACACATGTACAAAGTAGTGTTTAAATTTTCTGTTATTTTGACCAAACTAAAGTTGATGAGAACCAGATCACATAAGGTCCAAAATGGAGCGCGCATGCCTTTCTATAAATAAAGCCCGAGGACCATTGTTTACTCACAGAACAGAACCACAAGTGCAAATTAAACTTGACCTAGCTATCTACTTCTCATTAATTGCCAGTGCTAGTGATTATTTGCACAATGGCTTATAACGTATTTTGTTTATCTATTTTGTTTTCTCTACTTGCCATAGCCTCTTCTGAGCTATCTTCAGATTTCTATGGAACAACATGCTCCAATGCCCTCTCTACCATAAAATCTGCAGTGAAAAGTGCAGTATCCAAAGAGCGTCGCATGGGCGCGTCCTTGCTCCGTCTTCATTTTCATGATTGCTTTGTTAATGTACCTTCTTTCTTCTCTAACTCTTCCTTCATCTATTTCACTCTCTGACTCTTGCATGAATAAGTGCACGCATGCATATTTCACCTTGCATGGACACGCACGTACGTTTTTTTTACAAAATATATAGAAAAAAATATAAAAAATGTATTTTTAGTTATTATTTTTTTATTAAAGTTAATTTATTTTCTGTAATTTTAAATCGATAAAATCAGTCTTTCAATTTTTAGAAATATGTAATTTTGAACTCTAAAATATGATTTTGTTTATTAACAAGATTACTAGGAAATGACGAAAACCACATTTTGAAAAATTGGAGGATTGATTTTATCAATTTCAAACTATATTAACTACAATTAAGTTTA